>JAPSES010035696.1:0-12561 GCA_029822895.1 Maxillicosta whitleyi
GAATCTCCGTTCCGTCTATGGTGTAGTTTGGTTCTGTCATCATGTGGATTCATGGATCACTATTCACTGTCTACTTCGGTCACAGAGAAAACTGTCTGACCAATCAGTGTCTGCAGTGTCATTTTAGAACCTTGACTGAGGCGGTTCTAAAAAACTAGTATCAGGTCCAGATTCCAGGTCCTTTTTCGTAATGGAAAAGAGAAAGAGTTGTGTAGAGCCGGTACCATGGAGTGGAAAAGTGCCATAAAAGCATTATTTTCATTTCACACGGCAGAATAAAGTTCACGGTTTTATAACTACTACACGCAGCTACCACAGTAACCACATTAAATGCTAGAACTGGCAACTTTGCTATATAATGTGTACTTTCCTTATAACATTCTACAAACCCAACATTCAACAAGTTGCATACAAACAAGAAATGTCAGGAACTTACAGCATCTGAACACACAACACATAGAATACTACAAACTGTCCAGGGAAGACGAGGGTTTCCTTCTGACCATCTCTCTCCATCCACTGGTGTCTGTGCACACACCCTCGGACATGCACTCCAATTAACAAGTGCAATACACAAGTGCGTCCATGAAAGCTGCATGCACCGGGTGCATGGGCGGCCAACAGGTGATTATATGAACAGTCCCTAATCCTCACTACACTTTGACATAAATAAAATGTATTTATTTAGAACTAAAAATATTTAGAATCAAGTATATTCCACCTATCATTAACATATACTCATTTACTTTACTTTAATCAGCTCATTACTATTCACATGCTGTCCAACTGTCCAATGCCCCACACCCTCATACGCACGTACACATTCATGAGCACAAATACACCACACATTACACACATACATCCACCCCCACCCCACCTCAAAGATAAAATATGGCTGAGCACTGAGGGACCAGGTGAGGAGACACCATTCTATGGGAGCCGTCCACACTGACAGGTGTTACAGCATGTTGTTGGACCATGCTGTCATTATTGTCCACAAAGACATGACTTAGTGTACAGCTGTAAACACTGGATATGTTGTTCTCACTCACATTAACCTGCTCTCAGGGTGGAAGGCTGGAAGGCCTTTTACTGCACATGTGATTGGTGGCATGGTCAGTTTCCTGTGGATTCTGCAGAAAGGAAACCAGAGTTGTGTCAGTTTGTTTTATGGGGATCCACAGAGGTTTGACATTTGCATTTAAAATTATTGCACCCCCCACTGTGAATTAGGTTTATTGACAACATATACCTCCTCCTTTAACCACCACCTTATCCTGACAGAGAACTTTGAGTGCCCTAATGACCCTGGGAGCTATGTTGTTGGGGACATGTGTGTGGTTTCCCATGGCAGATTGGTTCTGGCTTCATTAGTTATATCAGCTGTGCTTCAGATATCACTTCAAATAACTGCACTGGCTGGAGATTCGTCAACAGTGACATTTAAGTGCATGTCAGAATTGTGTCTGAATCAAATACAAACATATTTAGTGCATGACAGAAGTATTATCGAATCTTGAATCCATATAAATTATTCATGGTTGCTGAAAGTTTGTTAATTTTCACACCATTAACACACCAATTTGGCAAAGGGGGTGTAATAATTTTGAATGCAACTGTATGTTAAGTGTACCACCCAAAACATATTGTGTGCTATAAATGTTCATTTAATAGCTGTTTGAGTGGTATCCTATTCTCAAACAGGCAAGTGTGTTGGATACTGTGTAAGGTCTGGACTAGACAAAGGCTCTGTCCTACTTACTGAAGTGTAAACCCTTGGCTCCACCAGCCACTAAAGTCATTCAAAAGGTACTGAATCACAATTTCAAGAGTAAAAAAAAATAAATTTCATTTCAAATCTGTATGCATACATATCTACAGCATAACTTTCAAACTTTTATAAAATCAGATTATGGTCAATTTATGCTTTTGGCATGGTTCCGTTGTCAAGCTCAGGCACAGGACGCCATGTTCTAATGTTTCTGTGTCTAAATGATAAATAGGAAAAACAACTTTGAATTTGTCCACTAGAAAGAGGCAGCTGCAACTAGAAACAGCCTTTCCAAAGCAACCAGACTGCATTTCAAGAAACGTGTTTAAACTATTCTTTGAATATATTTTTGGTAAAAAAAAAAATTTCATTTCATATGTTGAGTTAAAATAATGTATTCTGCATCTATGTGCCGTGTTCCCTCACTGCACACTCATTACTCTGATTTTCATATATATCACATGTAAGAGACAACACAAAATGGGTTTGTTACGGACATTTTCAGTGTATTGAGTTTGAACAAATATATTTTTACAAATATAATCCTGTGAAAAAAGTCATTAGATGATGATGTCTTTAAATGTCGTTAAATTAAATGTCAACATCTTCCCATCTTCGCCATCGCTGTTAACAACCAACACGTGGGTGTGGTTTGTAGGGGGCGTGGTTTATAGTAGTGGCAGTATTTTAAAAGACTTTAGCTAATGTGGCTAATGCTAAGGAAGTAACCCACAGGAAGCGGAGGTCGACGCACTAAAAATAAAGTTATTTTTAAAAAAATCAGATTAATATAATTTGCAAAGTATTAAAGTATTAAATAAGGTAATAAGTAGTTTTTCTGTTTAAATATCACATTTCAACCATATGTAACCAGAGTTAGTTAAACACAGGTTATTTCTAATCTACTTTTTAATCTATATTTTATGTTCGTCCAAGACGTTTTTATTTAAATTTATGACTATTTTTCTATGACTAAGAAGAAGTAAAAAAAAAAAAAAGCGAAAACTGTATGTATTACTATGGTGGCAGTTTTTAGGCGCTGTTTCAGTGTGCACAAAACTGATCGGAGTGAGCATCTTACTTTAGCACCGATCTCTGCTCTACGGAAGCATGTGTGTGTAGATGCTGAAGAAGAAAAAGTAGAACTGAACTGATACAAGTAAGTCAGAAGTCAGGAATCTTGCAGATAAGTTGAACACGGATGTAAAAGAGACAGCCGACGACCTCTAACTTCAAGATAAAACAGCGCAGAACCGTTTATAGCAGTAAACAACGGAGACCCCGGTGAGTAAGGACCAACATGCTACTTAGCATGCTAACTCACTAGCAAAGGGTTATACTGCTGTTTACCTTAAAGTTAACCTTGTACTTTTAATAAAACCAGTCGGTATAAACTTTGAAGAAGGATGGAGTAATTCATTAATGTCTGAAACATGTGTTTGTGAGCTTTATGAATCACGTGTTGTTAAATTGTTAATTACTGTGTGCAATGATTGATAGCTGCTTGACAAGCTAACCTGGAGTTAAACCGATGTTAGGCTAAGCTAATGCGAGTGTGATGAGTTATTAAAGTGGTGTTTTCCAGTGGCATTAATAGGTTAGAGTATGGTCTGTATGGCAAGGAAACAGATTATTTTGAAATGTTTATGTGAATTCACGTTCTGTGCACTGTGTCTATTAAGAATTCATGATTTAAAGAGAGTAAAATCGACACTGTAAAGCAATAACTTTATTTCAATATATCAAAATGGACCCTTATTACGGACTAAATGAATAATAATTTGCAATTATTTCTTAAAACGGACGGACCACCATCCTGAAAAACGATTTTATGTCACTACCTATTAAATATAGACTTGCATCTCTTCCCAAAAGTCTGCTCTCTATCATAAAAACTGCATCTGGTTCCCCACGGGTCACATACTAGTCTAATATAAGACTTATACAGCGTTTTAAAGATGTGTCAATTATCTTTGTGAGATAAACAAATATGCTACTGTTAATTTACATGTCCACCATCATGTAATAATAAGACTATTATATCCTGACTATATTAATTTACATAGTTTTTTTTTAAATTTGCAAGAAAATAAAATAACCCTACTTAGTCATTACAAGTGAAACAGATTATAAGAAAACAAAATAAACAGATACATAAAAACAAAATATGATTTCATTTACATATTCAAAAAGGAGTGGGAGGAATTATTTAATCCCACACCTTCTCCCATCCCCTTCTCCACACAACAGTCTATTATTTAGCTTCCTATCAACATAATATATGTAAAATCAAGTCATTTGGATCAGTTAACCTTACTTATCATCTTGATATACACCTATATATACACTCAAGGTGTAAAATTAACACTCCCGTCAAGCATCAATGACAGGTACAAAAAAAAAAAAAAAATCACTTGTCATGTAAAACAAAAATGCACACCCACCAGAGGCCAATGGAAAAATTTGGAATTGCATGTGAGTTTTTGTTCTGAACAGGTTGCTGACACAGATTTGGACATGTCTGCCTATGGCCTTTGACCCTGTGCCATAGGTGGTACTAAATATTTATGGCTGAGTGTGGATCCACATTAATATTCCTACAATATATACATTTAATTTCATTATTTTTTTGTTTTAATTAATTTTATTCCATTTCTTAAATGCATCTAAGTTATGTATAAGACTTTATTAATCCCACCATCAGGATATTTTTTTTTGTTGAAATAAAATATTAGGTAAGGCAGAAAGCAGAAGATATATACTTATGAAACAACAAATATAAAAAGAAATTTAATGAAATCTGCTGTTTACACAAGTATTTATATAAATTTAGATTGAAACTGTCTATATGGGGGGGAGAAGCTGATGCCTCACCTGGGCCATTGTGAGGGAGAGGGGGTGGGGGGGTCCTCTGTGACAGGAAGTGGGGCTGTAGAGGGGTGAATGGAGCTGATGGACGGTATTTTCCTCCAGGGAACCAACGGGAAAAAATATACAGCAAAAGCTCCTCTCAATAATGAATACAGATTTGCAGTTACCTGCAAAATATTAGCTGTATCAAAAGCAATTAACAGTATAAAAAAAAACATTGGTGGAATGAAGTTCACTTTTTTTAAGAAACCAAATAACAAACTGTCTTTAGAAATAAGACTTATTTCAGTCAAAAGTGATTTTCACTGATTTCTGTACAAGTCTAATAAAAATGAACAAATAATTGCTTATTCAGTTTTTCTGGCTTGTCAAAAGATCCCCAGGAACCAACACACACACACACACACACACACACACACACACACACACACACACACACACACACACACACGCTTCTGTAGAAAACAATGAATTCAGTCTGAACCAACACAAGCACTAGCTTTTTAACCCATAATAAATGATTTCCAAACTAAATCCTCAATGAGCAGCATAAATCCCACAACAAACTAAATATTTCACTTTCTACAATCAAAGCATGGATCACATGTCGGAGTTATCTTACATGTGTTCCTCAGTGATTCCACTACTTTAGTTTTGGTCTCATTGTACAGGCTGGAAACTGCTTTCTGGGAAAAATACTTTTCATTCAGAAGTTTATATCTGCGCTCCAGCATCTGCGTCAGAGCACAACAGCTGTGCTTTTAAACCTGGTGGGTGAATCTGATGCTCTGTAACTGTAGCCTGTGTTCCTCCTGGTCTGTTCCTTCAGGTGTTTGGGTGGCATGTGACACATTTTCCTGTCACGCACTGCATTTGTTGCGTTGTGACCTAAATAATGTGACAAAAAAAAAAAACATAATGTAAACCTATCTTAACATAGTCTATGTGTCAGTATTAGTTTTGCCTGCTAGCTAGTTGCACACAATCGTCATAATTATAATGTTTTTGTCCATCTTCATTTATCAGGCCACCAGACTGACATTACTCATTATTGACTGTAACTAATACGTACAACATTAGTTTGATAGCCTTTACAGACTGATCTCATAAAAACTCATTGTATGTGATGCCATTTCATTGCATTTGGAATGCTGTATGCATGCGTTTTCATCCTTTTTCATGTTATTTAAGGTCAGGTCAATGCGCTAATCACTAATCCTAAACCTAACCCTAATTGCACTAATGTTGGTTACAGATAACATGCCAATTAAAAGTGGAATTATAGAAAATGAGAATCATGATTTTTATATGAATGTTTTTTTTGGGGGGGAACACCCCTATTTAAGATTATAGTTTGCTAGTCTTTAGTCATAACAAGTCTAAGTAGCAGGTTAGGGCTTGCTAACCTGTGGAACTTCAAATGCAGAATATGAATATTGAGATTTCATGCATGTGCAGGCCCTCAAAACTTCCTGCAAAGCTTTAGAATGAGACTAGAAGACATTACAGATACAATAGGGCTTTTGTTGCCAACTCTCAGCACTTGGGCCTTGATAATGCATTTAATTAATCTAATTTAGTTCCATTGAGTAAAGTAAACTGTTAATCACAGTGTTTTGTGATTCTGTACCCATTTAAATGATGTACCAATACTGGAGAGAACTTGACATTTTTCAACATCTTTCAATATTTCTGTTATTATTTTCTTGTCTCATACACACCTCTTATGGATAAACCATTGAATATTGGTTGTCTTGAAAATGTCTCAATTTCCCAAATAGTTGATTGATTTTGTCTGTTTAATCTAGTTCAAAAGAGATGTGTTTGTTCTGTTATGTTCCTTTGCATTTCAGTGACCATCTCTTCTGTTTCTGTCTGTTTTCACATAGAAGGAAGCCAATGGAGGATTTTAAGTGAAACCTAAAAGTTATATCTGGAGGAAGAACAAGATCACTTGATTCCAGCAGACATGGATGGAAGACCCACCTGTGACCAGTGTGGAAAGGCTTTCACCACAGCAAATGGCTTAAAAATTCACCAACGCATCCACACTGGAGAAAGACCATATAGTTGTGACCAGTGTGGAAAGGCTTTCACCACAGCAAATTACTTGAAAGTCCATCAACGCATCCACATTGAAGAAAAACCATATTATTGTGACCAGTGTGGGAAAGGTTTTACCACATTAAATAGCTTCGAAATTCACCAACGCAACCACACTGGAGAGAGACCGTATAACTGTGACCAGTGTGGAAGGACTTTCACCACAGCAAATTACTTAAAAGTTCACCAACGTGTCCACACTGGAGAGAGACCATATGATTGTGACCAGTGTGGAAAGGCGTTCCCCACAGCAAATGTCTTAAAAATTCACCAGCGCATTCACACTGGAGAAAGACCATATAACTGTGACCAATGTGGGAAGACTTTCAACACATCAAATTATTTGAAAGTCCATCTACGCATCCATACTGGAGAAAGACCATATAAATGTGATCAGTGTGGGAAGACTTTCATTAAATCAAGTTATCTTAAAACTCACCAACGCAGCCACGCTGGAAAAAGACCATATGGATGTGACCAGTGTGGAAAGGGTTTCAACACAGCAAATTACTTAAAAATTCACCAACAGATCCATACTGGAATAAGACCATATGGCTGTGACCAGTGTGGGAAGACTTTCACAGCCATGTCTTCTTTACGTTCTCATCGGCGTGTTCACAACACGAAGATATACCCATGTGATAAGTGCACCAAGATATTCCAGTCAGCCTTCTCTTACCAGTGTCACCAACAGACCCATATTGGAGATAATCCTGACCAGTGCAGATTCTGTGACAGATCTTTTGTCACCGGTTCACAATGTACCAAATATGAATATGTAAAGCAATGTCATTGTCATTGAAGAACATGATGTGCACACACTTGAGAACCCTCAGCCTAACTTACCTGTGCACATCAAAGTTTTTGTACAGACAGGCAATGAACTGATGACAATACCCTTTGGTCAGTGTCACTGAGGGTAAAAACTGCACAGTTGTTCAAAAATGGTATAATATTAGGGGGGGGGGGGTTCCAAGGTGGCAGTGTAGAGCAACTGCACCTGAGTGAATGGCACAACAATTCCCCCAAAAGTAAGAAGAACAAGTAAAAATATTTTAAATTAACACAAAATGTGTAAGGGATGAAAGCAGAGAAGTTTTAGGGGGGGAAAAAATTATGACTACAGATTGAAAGGAACAAGACTTGGATGATGAAATGACTTTTGGTTAAAATGCAGGTCTCATGCAGCTTTTGAGGGTTCTAGAGGGACTCACCACTATCATGAAAGAAATATGAGGCCTCAAAAAGGAGATGGGGGACTTCGCAAAATTCAAAGAAGAGTTTAAAGTGGAGGTGAAGTGAGAATGTACTGGTTTTAAAGAGGAAATGAATGTCAAAATGGCACAAAATATTGCAGAAGTACATCAACAATGGTAGGGAATGACTGAAAATTTAAGTAAAAGAAACCATCTTATCCCTCTTAAAACAACAAGTACAACTATAAGAGAAATTATCCCAAGTGGAAGGACATGGAAGAGTAACTGTTGAACTTATCTAGTAGGATGGGGAGGGCTTATCACAGGTTTTCCTCAAATCACTAGGGGGGGGGGGGTGCCGTCAAATACACCAATTCTACTAAGAGGGAGAGAAGGCCCTTTTTTGTTTTCATTTGTTCATAAGTTTATGCTTTGTGTTTATAGAAAATGATTAGTTAAGATTACAGTGAAGGTGGTGTCATTGAATGTTAATGGTTTAAATAATTCCCAAATGTTAAGTAAGTTTAGAAAAAAGAATATTATTATTTAATAAAGTATAAAGTGATAGTAAGGACAGTGTAAGGGTCACTTGGAAAGTGTTAAACAGTATTATGAGGAATAGATCATAGAGTAAAAACTATCCACAGTTCTTCACACATAATGAGGAGATCTGAAACAATGTGATACAGCAAAGGGTTCTACTTTTTTTAAAAAAATTTTCTGAGGGCGAAATATTGATAATTATTGATATTGTCAGAAAGTGTAAGAATGACATGTCCACAGACTGTCATGGCTTTAATCAAAGATGTTATTGACACTAATAGTAAAACCATTCACTCATTTGCAACCTGTCATTTAACCTCCTGACACCCAGCAAAGTGAAAGTTTTAGCTTTTTTTGCATTAAACAACTGTCTTGATCAGAAACTGCATAATGTAACATTTTTTTCTCCACATATATATATATATATATATATATATATATTTATTATTGTTTTTATTTGTTTATATTTTTTGTGGAATGTCCTTTGCAGTGGAAAGCATTTTTAAAGTAAAACCGTGAAACTTTTGTCCCCTATAAAGGACAAAATGTATTGCTGGCTGTCAGGAGGTTAAAACTGGTGTGTTTCCATCTAAAATCAAAAATCCCAAAAGTCATCCCATTATACAAAATAAATAAATTCTCCCCAATTTGCTTTCTCCAAAAATATCAGAGGTTTTTGTCAGTAGGCTGGATAATTTCACCTCTCACTGAAAGTCAGTGTGGATTTAGACCTAATAGATCTACTTCATTGATTTTAATGGCATTAATAGAAAAAAAAAAAAATCACAATTGCTATAGAGAACAACATCCAACATGAGTAATTATAGATTTGAAAAAAGCCTTTGACACCACTGATCATCACATATTACTGTTAAAACTGGGAAAGTATGACTTCAGAGTAGGGGTCGACCGATACGGGTTTTTTGATGGCCGATGCGATACCGATTTTTTTCCCCATGGCCCATGGCCGATACCCGATTTCCGATACCCGATTTCCGATACCGATATGGGTTAAAAAAAAAAGTTTAAAAAATGACAAATATTCCAGGTCTCAAGTTAAAAAAAAATAGCCATTTATTTAACTTGAGGTAGAACTTTTAATTGAGGTAGAACTTAGTAAACAAGTAATAAACAATGAACAACGAACAACCAATAACATATTTGAACTTTTTGAACTATTTATAATGAATAACATAAAATAATAAATATTTAAAGTGACAGACCTAATGTTAAGAACAAGTAACAAAGAACAAAGAACTTTTTTTAAATAATAATAAATAAACAAAATTGTGCATAATGCGCACGACAGACTCTTAAAAGTCTACATCCCTCACTGTAATTTTTTAATAGTCCCAGTTAAGGAGCTGAAGATTATAATGGAGGAAGCAGAGGCGCTCAGCATGCTCCCCTGTCAGTCTGGACCTATTCTTGTTATAAATGTGGCTGACCTCGCTGAAGACCCTCTCGCTGGGCACAGAGGAGGGGGGAGAGCTGAGAAACTTTCTGGCCAGTTTAGCCAGGTGGGGCAGTCGCGTCGAATTTTGTTTCCACCATTCAAGTGGCTGGCCTCTCTGCCTGTCAATTAATGGCTCTCTCAAGTACAGGTCCAGCTGATGTGAGAACAACAGGTCATCTTCCTCATCAGCTTCACCCGGGGTTGGTCCTCCTTGTGCAAGAAGGCTGGCATACATTTTCTCCAACATGTCAGATGGACCAGCGACCTCCTCCACTTCCTCTTCCTCTCCTTCCTCCACTCTCCTCTTTTTTGGGTCTTCGGCTTGACCTTCTGACGCAGCCCTGCGTTGCTTTTCAGCTTCAATTAGATTGTGATGTTCTTCTTTAATCCAGTCCTTGGCACTCGTGACTGTGGCAGTTGCCAAGGCATGACCCTTGTAGCGAGGATCCAGTATTGTGGCAAGGACCAAGCATCTTGTTGTTTCTGCCTTGTCGAATCGACTCTTCAAGCTTTTCAGCATAGTGTCGCGGAGTGTTCCGATTCCCCTCGTCTTGGGACCTTCGGCTTCCAGCAACATCTTAAGCACTGTGATGCATGGAATGACACATGAAATAGTAGAGTCAGACCTACTCATTTCAAGTGTTACTTGTTCCAGTGGGCTCAGTGTGGCAATCAAATTATCCACAAGAGTCCACTGATCTGCTGTCAAGACCGATATCTTCCCATGTTCCCCTGCATACACAGTGAGTGCCCGCCTCTGCTCCAGCATGCTCTCCAGCATATGCAGGGTGGAGTTCCAGCGTGTGGGAACAGACTGGATGATTTGGTGCTGAGGAAGGTCAAGCTCTTTTTGGATCTCCCTCAAACGCTGTTTGGCCAGCACTGAATGGTTGAAGTGGGTTGCCGATGATTTCAATTTAGCAGAAATGTCTGCCACAGCTCGCTGGCTGTTAATTCCATCATTAACAACCAGTTGAAGAGTATGAGCACTGCAGCTCAAATCAGGAACTTCAGCAAGCCTCATTGCTTTAATCATGTTTGCTCCACTGTCACGCAGGACCAACACGACTCTCTCCACATCAATGTCCCAGTACTTTAGTAGGCCGAGGAACATATCGCTTATGTATTCCCCTGTGTGCGAACCATGCATTGCTTTGACATTCAGGACAATTTGTTGCCTTTTCCATTCTTTGTCGATGAAATGGCAGGTCAGACTCATCAAAGATTCTGTCTCTCCTGACCAACAATCAGTGGTAAATGACAGATGAGGGCCTGCGTTGTCCAGAGTGATTAACTCTTTGATTTTCTTTTCAACCCTGGAGTGGACATCTTCAAAAACCACAGTGCGATAATACTTTTCTGATTTTAAAGAATATCTGGGCTCCAGCATTGCCATCAACCTTTTAAAGCCGACATCTGCAGCAACTGTAAAGGGCTGGTTGTCAGTGGCGATCATCTCCATGATTGCTACATCAATCTTTTTGGATCGGTCATCTGAATTTGGCCATTTCCGTAGTGCATCAAACATTTGTGCAATAGTAGGCTGTCTGGAAGCTGTAGAGTTTCCATCCCTTTCTTTAAGAGCAGTAGCGTGGGTCTCCGGGTGATGCCGTTTTAAGTGGGACCACATATTGGTTGTGTTCTTACTTTTTGCTGTTTCACTCCCCATACCCACTGAAACGTCGCAGATATTACACCGAGCCTTCCCTGAAGAGTCCTCAGTGAAGTGCTGCCACAATGGGTTCTTTCGTCCAGCCATCTGTATGCAGAGAAAAAAAGAGAAAAATATGCACCAATCAGTATAATTTAAATAAAATAAAAAAATCCTGTCATCACGCCATAACATGAATAACAGGAAAATGACAATCATGTCTGATTTTTTTTAGTGTCTGCTTAATGCTTATACAGTATTATATCCACTTAAAAAGGAATAGCCCACATACTTTGGTGCTTTTATTCCTTTTTTAAATTTATTTTTTAAATAGTTTGGCTTGACACATTCAAAGGACTGTGGCTTGACAGTGGCAACAGAGCTTGACTGCACATTTGAAAAATGTTGGGGATGACACAAATATTATTTAGAGTAAATGTTTAGGCCTATTTTACAACTGTAGGCCTATATTGTACTTGATATACCATTGACTTTGAAGCAGGCAGTGACAGTAAATAGCCTGACTTGATCATCATCCGCATTGCAAAGAGAGTGAATGAATTTCAGATTTGTCACTTAAAAAAAATGGGCACACCATAATTTGTTTTAGTTGTGGAGAAACAAAACCTCGCTGCTTGCCCCCTGCTTTGTTTCAGGAAGAGGGGAGAGGGGCGGGACAAATAACAATCTCCCTTTCGGTTTGACGCATCAAACTTTATCCATTTCGACATTGTCTTAGTTAATATCAAATCCCACGCCACCTCTAACTGTAACAAGATCAAAATCGAACGTAATTAACCTATGTCACACTCGGAGCAGACCAGAAACTCGAATGGAAACACAGTCCCAGCCTGCGCCTGCACATCAGTGGGTAGCCTATCTGTTTATTTACGCTGAATATCCCAAGCATGGGGGCGGGGGGAGACGCAATGAGTGCAAGCAACAGTGACCGACATTCTTGAAACATTTG
>JAPSES010035726.1:0-12559 GCA_029822895.1 Maxillicosta whitleyi
ATGGAGGAGAGTGTTTGTAGTATGAGTGAGAGCCGACAACTCCAACTTTACACCTGCACATATTTACACAGATTCTCTCTCTGAATATACACACTACATCAATGTGCACTTGATCTTAAATAGAATGAATAAATCCACTCACCAAAGAGGATGTGGTTGAATTCTACCGCTGTGATGGTGATGAAGACTTTTAAAGATGTTCTACAACATCTACTTCCTGTTTCAGCTCCAGTCACTTCCTGTCAAACATGTGTCTATGAGTGTAAACATCCTTCTACTATGAAATAAAATCTGTAAAGACAATATTATCTTGGCTTTGACTCATGATGTAATAGGAAATGTACATTATTTTGTCATATATTCATTATAGATGTTTAGTGGGTCTGATATACAATACTAAATAAATCCCACATTAACCACATTCTCCTTCTTATTCTTTTGTCATTTTTGCATCATTTGTTTTTCTTCTCTAGTCATATCAGCTGACATTAGCTATGCAGAGTGATGCATAAAATGATCAAATATAACATAATTGAAAAACATACTTTTGTGTAAATTAAACTAAAATCTACATTTTCTATTTCTATACATTTGCAATCTTTTTTTTTTTTTTTTTTTTTTTCAGAACACTGGTGATCAGGAGCAGTATTTTCATATGTGTGGAACACATCTGATCAGGTCATGAGGACAGATGCTGCTAACAGACACTAAATTTACCTAGAATTCAGGTGGCGGCTCAAAAACCTAAAAACCAAAAAACTATGATTAGTAAAAAACAAACAAAAACAAATATGAGGAATCCAGTTTCCTCACTCAAAGCACAAACAGGTGAAATGTACAAAACATGAACCGACACAATGCAGGAGGCTGTTACTGAGGGACAGCAGTTTTCTGTGGAAACGTCATCTTATTAATACTCCAATATACTCCAGTTGTTTTTAACTAAATTCTGTCTTGTAAATTTTAGATTCATCTGTATGGTTTCCTTTTATCTGTTCTTGTTCTGTCTTGCTTTGTCTTGTTTGTTGTGTTTTGATTTTGTCTTTTGTGTGCTGGAACATCCTGCCAGTTCATCATTGTAAGTGAGAAGCTGTTCTCAATTGATTTTACCTGGTAAAATAAAGGTTAAAGAAATGAACTAGAAAAGTACTCAGAGAGCGCAAACCTCCTCCAAGCAGCACAGTTCCCCCACATATTGTGACTGACACCCCGAAATATTACTCCCAAATTTAAATGTGGGAGTAATATTTATAAAAATATTTTAGTCATGTTCCGGATCATAGTTTCCAGAATATTGATAGTATCCGGATCATACAACATATCACAGGAAGTATCAGGACCATGTTCTGTTTTGTTTTGTTTTTTTTTTTGTTTTTTTTGCCAAACAATCCAGTTGTTCTGTATGAAATTATATAAACATATGTTGAAAATGGCCCTATCTTGCAATAAGAATCGTTTAAAAAATTCCTGGATCCAGACTGTGATCCGGATCACCTCCAAAATTTAATAATCTGTTCCTTGTCTCGGAGCGAACATTTCCTGAAAATTTCATTAAAATCCGTTCATAACTTTTTGAGTTATCTTGCTAACTAACAGACTAACAAACCCTGGCCTGGCAAAAACATAACCTCCTTGGCGGAGGTAATAAATAGCCTAATTAACAAAAAGTCCACGTTTGATTTTTAACCATTTCTTTATTCATAGCCAGCCAAACTTTGACCAACCAGGCACACATGGATTTGTTGTGATCATTTTGTACATTGTACTGTATTTATTGAATCCCTGCGAATATTGTACTCTGTTGATCATGGCCCTTGTAGGGTTAGGGTATGTACTGGTCAGATATAGGTCAGCACATAAACAGCAGGGGCCGTTTGACCCTCAATATGGGTGGGGACATCATCTGACCTAAAAACTCCTTAATTTGGACAAAAAGACTCCATCATTTACTTTTTGTTAGAGGTACTTTATCTTTTTACAGTTTTTAGTCTTTAAATACCCTGTTAATAAGGTTATATTGGGGGCAGACCGGTGAATATGGGAGGTTAATAAACAGCAGGGATAAGACTATTTACTGAAAACTGTCACAAACTCACAGCTGTAGGACTGGAACTACACAATAAACACTACAACAGACACACAACTGACTAAAGCCCTATCACAGACACACAACAGCAGTTCTGGTGTAGGCTCGTGTTTATTTCATAAATGTATTTGACGGTTATTGATGCTAACGGCTGAGTGAAGGAGCTAACAGGCGTCAGACCGGATTAAACCGGTTCCAGGTGAACTGGTTTAGTCCAGAGCCGTTATTCACTAGATATTACACAAACTTTAGTGACCAACAGTGTTAAAAAATACTGTTCTACACATTTCATTATTAATTACATTTAATGAAATCACTCACTCACAGAACTTTAGAAGGGAGTTGAGCCACTGCCAAACCGTATTCCTCCGCCGCTGGACCCAGTTATCAGTTTTCCTCTGGTCTTCATAAAAATGTTCTTCTTAACACTGTTAAATCCATGTTCTTAGCTTCCATATTTTGGCATGCGTTTAAAAACTTAAAACTATATTTTTATTTGCGCAGCACACCAATATCCACACAGGTTTGAGGTGCTGCGCCTGTCCAGCCCGACTCCTCCGCTCAGACAAATAATCCCTCTACTCATTTTTATCTAATGACAAACCACATAAATATCAGGGTTTAAGTTCTTTTATTTTACATTTGTGCAGTTATTTTAACTTGACTTAACTATTTTAACTTGCACCTTTCAAAAATGACTGTTTCCTTATTCTTAATTTTTTTATATTTAAAATTATGGGCTGAATTTGTCATTTTAGTTGTCAAATTTTGATAGCTTTGGAGAAGATTGAAACCAATTATTTTTGCACGTCAGTATTAAGTATTAATATTATCAGTTAACATTTCATCACAAATATTCTTCAGCTGATCATATAGAATATTCATCCTAAAAAATATATATATATATATAATTGCAACCACAACAAACCCTGATTAAAACCAGTCAACTTCAATGGTTTAAAGCCTGTTGTGTTTTCAATGTAGAATTTCTGTTGAAAATCCAATTCTATATAATTTCCTAATTTTTCCATCATTCTGGTTAATCTTCCACCAACTATTATAAAAAAAAAAAAAATACTAGAGACTGTGCAGAAAAAACATGAAGTGACAGTGACCGTGTGGATCCAAGTTGCACATTTCACATTGAAACAGCTGCTTCATATCATCTTGTCTTTGTGAAATCAGACAAATGTGGGCTTTGCTTTGAACAATCATTTATTAATTTTAGTCAATCTTCATATAGAGAGAAAAAAAAAAATTAACAATGTAAATGAGTGACATTCTTGTCATGTTCAGACCATCTTGATGTTTAACAGCAGATGTTCATTAATAACGTAAAAAAAACAAAAAAAAACACGGTCATTAATGTCTGATGGAAACGACAGTTGTTTAGCAGGAAATGGTTTACCTTTTAGAACACAGGCAGACTTCATCCCCCAAACAGAAGCACAGTGATAAAAACAATACGATTTTGTGAACCTGAAAACAACCAAACCCAAACAGAACCCAGCAGTCGGAGCGGCGTGGGTGCATTTTGTCCTCATTCCCAGTCGTTGTCGTCGGCTGCTGCTGCAGCCTGAGCAGCGGGCAGACTCTGCGCGGTGTTATCTTGGAAAGAGCGTCCCTGAGAACACAAACGGACACAGTTGACCACCTCCGTTGGAGCTTACAAACACGAAATAACCACAGAATTGTCACCTTTACCTTTCTGGAGTCTGTCGCGCAGAAGGTTTTCATGTGTGACTGGGAGACGCCGGGACCAGAGCCGCTGAACGCACACTCCTCCATCCATGAGGGCACTTCCTGTTGAGCCTGTTCAAAAGCATCACATAAACCCATAAAAACCCACACACCTACTGATTAATACCGTTTGATCCACTAATCCTATCAATACGTGTCAATTATTGGTGTAAAATGAAATTCATCTTTTCATGGTCATCAGGTATGACCCAGAGGCTCCGCCATTACCATGGAAACACATATATCTTCTACCACACAGGTGCCATAACCTGCCCGTGGGACGAATTTGTAAATACAAAAATTTTCACTTCAAATATTAATCATTTTCTTTCAGGTTTTAGTTCAATCTCAAAGGGCTCAGATCACTAAAATATTACCATAACCCCCAAACTCCACATTTTTCTTGTCGTTTTAGTTTATTAAAAAAAAGTAAAAAGCAAATAATTGTGAATAACATGAACAAATACACAACCTAAAATGTCTTAAGTGCAATTTTGACAATATCCTACCTGTTACTGATTGCTTTGTGTATATTTGTAGAATCAGTATGATCTGTAAGTTGTAATATATGTGCAAATGAAAAGCTGAGGAACATTTTTGTTCATGTTATTCACATTTATTTGAAAGACAGCTTGTAGGTAAACATTTTCATAGTAAAACATTACGTTGTTTCACTCTAAAAATAGGAAAAGGTAGAAATAAACAGTTTGGAATTGATATTATTTAAGTATAATAGTGTTTTTATTTTACTGGTTCAGGTCATATTGGGTTGGATGTGGCTCCTGAACCAAAAGGATTAACTGACTACAAATATTTCAGATTAATCAATAAAAGCACGAGTGAATACGTGTGATATAGTTTAATCGAGTATAAATATTGCACACGCATGTCGTCGCTCTCATCCTGACATTTTCACTGAATCCGAACCTTGCTTACCTTGGACAGAATTGAGACCAAATCCCGAGCGAGTTCTCTGTCCACATCTGGGTCGTAGAATGACACTGCCCTCCCGGTGTTGCCGCAGCGACCGGTCCTCCCGATGCGATGGACGTACTCATCGATGTTGTTGGGCAGGTCAAAGTTCACCACGTGCTGCACGTCTGGAATGTCGAGGCCGCGGGCTGCGACAGATGTGGCTACCAGGATCGGACATTTACCGGATCTGAAGTCGGTCAGGGCCTGTTCGCGCTCCCTCTGCTCCCGGTCACTGATACGACATGTTACCGTTAAAAAAAAATTTTTTAAAAATCAACATGACCGACATCAACGACTTGACTGACCATCTACGTCACCTACCCATGAATACTAGTGGTCGGGAACTTCTCTTGGCACAAAGTCGTCGCAATGAAGTCTGCTTGTCTTTTGGTCTCCACAAACACCATGGTCCGCTCCGTTCCTATAATCACATCAAAATACATCATAAAATCTGTCATAATTAACCTTTTATAGACTATTGTTGTCAGTTCTCCTCCATAATCCACTGTTTGTATTGAGGTGCTGTTCAATACTGAATGTACATGTTACCTGCTGACCTTTGACCCCTGATTGTTATGGATCGATTTTACAGTGTCTTTAATAGTTTGTATTTCATGATACTGATTTTTGGATGGTTGACTGGAATAACTGATCAATAGTAGCATCAATAAAGTAATCTACCGAGATTACCTGAGATTGGATAATTTGTTTAATTTCATCTGTTAAAACTGGCTTTTGCTTGAATTGTAATTGTTTTTCTGTTCTCTTTGTTCTTTTTAATGTGAAGCGTCTTTGAGTGTCCAAAAAAGCGCTATATAAGTTTGATGTAATAATAAATAATAATAAAATTTCTATTCTGATTATGTCACTAATTAGCATCATAGTTATTGTATGCGTTATATTCAAATTAATTTACACTTAACATTATCATTTAGTCAACAAATAGTCAATTAAAATTAGCAATGACTCATCGACAGGTCATCAGTGACATCATGCACTTTGAAGAAAAAGTGTTTAATTGCCATTTGCAACTATTGAGTTTGAAGTTCTTTAAAATGCACTTTTGTTTAAGGGATAAAAATGGTTTAATTGCTGCTGCACTGTTTGAACAAACAATGTTATTCATTCTGATGGTTGTGCATTAAATGTTCCTGTTAAATTTTTGGCTGCAGTAAATATGAATAAGGCCCAGAGTAGTAGTTGTTTTTTTTTTTTTTAGACTAGTTACTGTAGTTATGATCTATTTGAGTAAGAACATAAATCATCTCTCTTTTAACATATATAATTGTAAATAAGTCAAGATTTAAGTCCTGTTCATCTGTTGTGGTGCGTTCAAACACCTGTGGTCTTCAGGAAGTCCAGGAGCTGTTCCCTCTTTGAAAACTTGGTTACTTGGATAAACGTCTGCTCCACGTCACTACAAGCTCCGCCCACGACACCGACAGCCAAGAATAAATAGTCCGTCTTAAGGAAGTCAGCAGCCATCCTGACAAACACATGCAAACATGACAGAAGTCCCTGAAACACAAATCTACCATCATCACATCTTGTGTTGGTGCTGTTGTCAGTTCGTGTCACTGTTTTAAGTGACACATACCTGATATTTATATGTTATGTATATGTTTCCACATGTTAGCATTCAAAGCCTGACCGCTAAAGTGGTGCAAACCTCTGGATGTTTTCAGGGTAGGTGGCGCTGAACATCAGAGTCTGTCGGTCCTCCTTGGATGGCATCCCTGGAGAACCTACCAGGCGGCGCATGTCCGGCTCAAAGCCCATGTCCAACATCCGGTCGGCTTCGTCCAGCACCAAGTACTGCACCTTTGACAACCCGACCTGAAGAACGTAAACCATGTGTCACATGCAGTTCACCTTCTGACATCCAGGGGAGCAGATTATGCACACTCCGCACCCATGTTATAAAAGGTTGTATTAATTTTCACAATTTGTAGTTAATTTTTTCAAGATTTTTACAATTCTGACCCTGTCAATAAAATCAGCCCATTAAAAAAAAAGGAAAATTAGTACTTTAACACTCTTCTACCAATCAAGTAAAAGCACATCGACAAATTTTAGCATTTAACATAGCACTAATAACAACACATATTTATTAATGTTGTTGTTAATCATTGAAATATGCCAGAATGGAAAAAAAAGTAATAACATTTTTATGTTGAATATTGGAGGAAAAAAAAGGTTTTGTATTTTTGCATTAAGAACATGATTTATTTACATTACAACACAACATTTTAAGGGTTATAATCACAACAGTCATGGAGTATGTTTTTTTTTTTACTACTTATACACTACATACATGTTACTTTATTTGTAGTACCGTTTGTCATTTTTAGTAACATCAAATTTTATTTTCTCTCCATTATTTCTGATGCCTCAAAGTATCCAGTTTTTGTTTATGGCTCAAGTTCATGAAATCTCAAGTTAAAAGCGCACTGTATGAAAATCCTCCTGACACGATAGGACAGCAGAGGGTTAAGGCTTCATCTCCAGAACAGAGAACATGGGGTCTCTTACCTTTCCTCTTCCTATTATATCCAAGAGTCTCCCTGGCGTTCCACACAGAACATTACATCCCCTCGACAGTTCTCGGATTTGGTGTCCAGTGTTGACTCCACCATAAACCACAGCTGGACGCACCACAGTCCTAAGTGTCAAAGACCAAATGTGAGTAAAGAAAGACATTAGTGAAATACAATAAGAATGAAAAACTGCTTTAACTCACATGTAGAAACATTATTAGGTCATGTCGTTGCACCGGGAAACACGTTTATGCATGACCTAGTCAACTTTGGAGCCATTTTTGTTCTTAACTAATGGCCATTTATATGTCCTGAACCATTGAATGCATCACATTACTACAGTTCAGTCTTTAATTAAAGCTACATTATTAATTTTGAGTCTGATCTTATCCCAACATATTTTTTAAAGAATCCAGCACATGTGGTTACAGCAAGAAAGTGAATAAAATAAGCAAAGAAATGAACAACCTAACCTGTAAAATCAGCAATAATTAGTAAAGAAAATGAGCAGAATAATGTGCATTGTGAACAAATTAGTGAAAATAATTAACAGAATTACCAAAGAAATTAAAACAACAAAACTAGCACAAATTAAAATGGACAAAATTTAAGAAATTAGTGGAGAAAATGAACAAAATAAGTAACAAACTAGAAAAGAATAATAAAATGAAAAAGTTAAGTTTATATTTTACACTGAAATGGTAGGTTTCATTAATTCTTTGTGTAAAGAGCTTTATGGGTTTGTTTATATTTAGTAAATCACCATTACGTGTTAAACTGTCGGTGCGTGGAATCCAGTACGATAAGTATGTGGGTATTATGATGAAGAAAAAAAAGGATAGTCAAGACATATTACTGGACACATTTCATGTTAAAAAATAAACACTAGTTCAATTCATGTATAAAAGAATTATAGAAGTCACACGTTTCGAAGCGCAAAGGATGACTTACATTTGAACAAAAAAGAACTGTCACAACTGTATGAAAAAAGTACAATTTACATAAACAGCATAATGCAACATTTTTTTCATGTTTATGTTTTTAAGGACAGTCCTTTGAGTTGGAGTGTCTTAAGTAAAGCTGTGAAACTCCTGTCCCCTACAGAGGACAACCAGGCATGTCTGGGCTCAGGAGGTGAAATGAATATATTTACCCAAAGGCAAACTTCCTGGCTTCCAGGTAGATCTGGCTGATGAGTTCCCTGGTCGGAGCCACAATAACAGCTTCAGGTTCCTGCAGCTCACTGAAGGAACTGGCTGCCACGCCGGTCGCCATGAACTTCTGCAGGATGGGCAGAAGAAAAGCAGCCTGGAGGGAAAACGGTTCAAAGCCACTTCAGTCACATGTTAACCTTTATGTTTACCACCAGCTGCATTTGAATAGAGTTTACATCCAGAAGTTTAGATATCCACCATTTCTTTTAAGCTTAAACCTTCAATTTTTATATGTATTTATCATGAATCCTTTTTATTTTCTCTTAATTTTCACTTTTTATGCTTTTATGTCTCGTGTAAAGCACTTTGAATTGTCCTGTACATGAAATGTGCCATACAAATAAACTTGCCTTGCTTTACCACCAACAGGCTGCCGAGATTTATACAAGTTGTTTTTTAACCAATTCTTTTAGACCTTTTTTTTCTCATGAGGAACTTAACTTTCAGGCCATTAATATCATTATAACATGCAATAAATACTTCAAATAAAAAAAAAATGGTTAACTGTAGCTTGACTTAAAGTTTTTAAAATTGTATTTAGTGTTTTTACATTACAATTGAATGGCTAGTGCTATTTATTAAGTATTTTATGGTCGCTGTGATGTGTTATTGTTGATTTATTTTTATATTGGGCAGACAGAGCCAGGGCACACTGGGTTTCATTACCATAGTACTTGTACCTTGAGCGCAATATGACAAATAAAATTGAAAAAAACAAAAACAAAAAACAAACATTAAATCCACAACAAAATTTCATGAGATTATGGAAATAATGCACCTCGTTTTCAACCTGTACATGTGCTACATTATCTCTCTCTACAATACAACCATCATGAAATACACAAACTAAAAAAATACAGATAAAAACAGTGGAAAACAGATTGTGAAAGTGTGCACAATACACTAGAGTAGAGCACTCTGCTGCTCAAAGCTCCGCCCCCGCCTAACGCAGGCTTCCACTGTAATGTATTATACAATAACAGGAAGAGCCCAGCTAAACGGTGTGTACGAGTGTTTGACGTCACCGTTTTCCCAGATCCGGTCTGGGCACAGGCCATCAGGTCTCTGCCAGCAGAAATCATGGGGATACCGTGTTTCTGAACGGGCGTCGGCTTCACGTAACCCGACTTATTGATGTTCTTCTTCAGCGAGTCACACAACCCCGCCTCCTCGAAAGTCTGAAAGGTTTTAGTCACAGTCAGAGAACAGCTCATTATTTACAGTTGCAACAGTAAATCAAACATTAGTTTTATTAGTTTTAATCATGTTATGAATTCTATAATGTGAAATATAATATATAAGATGAAAAATATCCATTTGGTTAAAACTGGTGCATTTACAGCCATGTGAACTGTACGTGCAAGTACAATGTCCCTGTTAAATAAAACAAGAAATTATAACTATGACTATTAATTTATATATAAAAATAGCAAAAAAAAAAAACAAATTAAAAGCTTATTACAAAAAACACTAAAATAAAGATTTTTTTTTTTTTTTTTAACGGTCACCTGTAATAATTCTCATCCATTTTTTTATTAATCCAGAATGATAAAGAGCAGTGACAGATTCAGAGGTTACATATCTGTTATTATACATACACTGCCATTATAACTTATTATTTTTAGATAGATGGGGTAAATAAAATTAAAATCAAGCAAAAAAAAAAAAAAAAAAAAAAAAAAATAAAATTAACATGTGCACCAATAATTTAAACATCTTTATGTATCTAAATGCATCTAAAAAGCCCCTTTTTTTTTTCTTTCACACTGGATGTTTTTCAGCCCGTCTTTGCTCTTTGTTTCTGTATTTGCTGCTGCCAACTGTCAAACCCACCCCATGGTGAGATCAATAAAGCCTCATCTTAAAAACAACGTAATCTATAAAATTGAACAAAACTCAACAATAACACAAAATAAAGTCACATGAGGAATATAAGCCACAAAATAGGAAACAAAATGAACAAATTAATGTTGTAAATGTTTGTTCTGATGTCAACAATAGATATGGCTGGAAACCCACTTTTTTTTTTTTTTTTTACATATTATTCCTGTTTTTATAAAATAATCTTTAACTTTACTATGAGGATTCATGTACATTTACACATGCAGTGAATTAAATACAGGAAAATATGCGATTTACTGAAAAATGCAGAGGATAATGTAAAATAAATGGTGATAAATCACTCTCAGTAGATCATGAAAGGTTAAAAAGTTGTTTTTTTAAAAACAGTTTTACCATGATGGCTTTGGGTGGGTTGCTCCCGCTAACGTCCACCAGGATGTCGTCGTATTTGTCGAAGTTGATACCGGTCTCGTAATGGGCGAAAACTGAGTTCTCGTCATCGGGGATGGTCGGAGGAATGTAAGTGACTCTAGGTCCTAAAAGAAAGAACATGAACCATGTGCGTTGAAGTTGGAAACACTCACCGCTCAGATCTGAACCTGCACTTTTTTCATTCACTTACGTTCGCCGTCGAATTCAGCCTTACTGTCCGAGTTTCTTTCCGATCCTGTTTTTGATAAAGTTAGTTCAATAACACCATCATCAATTAAACATTATCATTAGGTTATTAAACACTACTACAACCTGAAGCAAATGTTTCTTCATCTTTTCCACAGTATCCTGGAACAAAAAAAACAAACATAATTAACCTGCAAATTCACCGGCAAATTCCTTTATAATGACTCGTGTTTCACCTCCTCTGCCAAAGCGTCCTCTGCCTTCTCGGTCTCCACCTTCAAAACAAAACATTTTTATCATTATTTTGTCAATTCACTAGATGCACAGAACAGAGAATTGAAATTTAGAGGCGATTCTCTCTAACATTGGAATTAAAACAGGTAAAAATAGAACAAAAACAAATAGGTGGTATAAATAAATAAGTATAATAAAATAAAAACTATATAAAGTACACATTAGGATGAAGTGAAAGGAAGGTTAATATCTGGTCCCAAAAAAAAAAAAAAATAAAATTAATGTCAAAGTCAGTATAAAATACAACAAACACCTCTCCCTCAAGGGTTTCTTACCCCCTCCCAGACATGCTGTGGACGGGGGGTTCAGGAGCGATGCGCCCGATTGGTGGCAGCGCACCACCTCTGGACATGGGCGTTTCCCATCCCTTTACCCCCCCCTCACTACACACATGTGCTTTTGGTCCTGTGTGTAACTGTTGTCTTTGTGCTTCATGCAGAGGTGTTTTTTTTTCATAAATTACACCCTGTAGAGTTAAACTACAGAGTGAAATTTGTCCTATTTTTCTCTCCTCAATTCCCTCATGTCTCCATTTGTGTATTTCATTCTGCATAAAGCAGGGCGCCGAAAAATGGGGAATCGTCAGTACAACTCTATCTGTATTCCCATGTTTGTCTGTGTTTTAACGTTTATCTTGATCACTTATAACTGGAATGTGATTTCGTTGCTCTGAAATATGTGCAACAACAATAAAGGCAATTCAATTCAAATAGTTTGTCCATATTTCACAGTGACTCTTCCAATTCCAGACTGTTTTCTCAGAACTAAATACACTGAAAACACCAGATGGCAGGCCAGGCTACATGCTAATGTGTAAAAAAATATATATATAAGATGTATGTTTAGTGGGTTCAGTGTTACCTGAGTTGAAACCTCCTCTGCCTCGTCCTCTGCTTCCTCCTCTAAACCCTGTTCAGAGAAAATAGAAAACCTCACATGTAGTAGATGCATTAGAAATACAGCGACTTCAGAACAATGACCATCACTGAAGTAAAACTCACCGTCTTCATGGTCTTGATGATCTTCTGCACAAATAAACAGATATTTAGGTTAATTGCAGTTGAAATAATCCACATTAAGGTCAGAACCAAAACATTTGAACAGATTTACCCGTCTCATCTGATCTGCCAAATCCACGACCACGTCCTGATAAAATAAAATAAACGTTTTAAGCTCATAATAATAATAATAATAATAAATTTTATTTCTATAGCGCTTTTCAAATGACACAAAGACGCTGTACATAAATAAAA
>JAPSES010035765.1:0-12558 GCA_029822895.1 Maxillicosta whitleyi
GTGGCCCTGCGATGAACTGGCGGCTCATCCAGGGTGTACCCCGCCTTCCGCCCGTAGTTGCTGAGATAGGCTCCAGCGACCCCGAAAGGGACTAAGCAGTTGAAAATGGATGGAGTTTTTGACTGCTGTTTCCTGTTCATGTGGAAAAAAAACACCAGGAGTGGAGGAAGTGCGAGAAACACTGGAATGTGAATGAGGAAACTGTCTGAGGTTGTGTAAAGTCATTCATCTATTAAATTCCCACGATATGTTTGAAACCGAGGTGTGTCTTTGGTCCTGATGAAACTTATCAGATCCAGTTAGTTGACTTTTCCCACACATGAGTCAACTACTTGGGTTTAAACCCTTCCATTCTGATAAATACTGGCAGATGCATAGTCTAGAAACACTGTCTTTAAGGTGCCCTGTTGATGCCCCCCTCCCTCTGGTTTGTACATCCCTGCTTCTGCTCAATATATTTCATTTTCAGGGGGATGACTAACCCATTGAAGTAACAGGCAGGTTGTAATGGAGTTTTCTTACACCTATATCCTACATTACTGGCACTAAGTTTCACCTTAACCAAACGTCCCCTTGCATTGGGATGCTAGTAGGGGGGTCCAGTGGATAGTGGATACAGGCTAGAAGACGTGAAAATTTAATGTAAAATACGCTGTATGAGCGTTGGATGTCGAAAGTATATAAACTTACAGTTTTGTTTCATGCCAGTGTTAGTTATGGACCACACCCCCACAAATAAATGCTGTGGCTCAATTGGTAGAGCAGGTTGTCCAATGACCAAATGGTCAATGGTTGGCGGACGCCAACTGTCCACATGAGCAAGACACTGAACCCTAAATTGTTCCCAGTAGCCAAAAAAAGACATAAAAGTACAT
Source organism: Maxillicosta whitleyi (assembly GCA_029822895.1). Classification (NCBI taxonomy): domain Eukaryota; kingdom Metazoa; phylum Chordata; class Actinopteri; order Perciformes; family Neosebastidae; genus Maxillicosta; species Maxillicosta whitleyi. The sequence goes on from JAPSES010035765.1 coordinate 876, forward strand.
GAAGTCAAGGTCTTGGGGCAAAAATAGCAGTTTTGCAAAAAGTATTTTAATTTAATTTTATTTAGATAAATAGATATAAGTGACAACAAAAGAGAAGGCTGATGCCACTGTTTTCCAGTATCCCTATGTTTTCTGCCACCCACATCAACACAAGTGAACAAGTTTTTAAAAATTCACTTCACCTTTTGATAAGCAACTTACAATGACATTTTCCTGTGGACGAGACCCAAACACTTCTTTTACCAAGTATCTGTATTACTGTGGACAAGGCATTGAAAAACCAGTGAGAATGTAAGGTCTACCATCTGAGAGAAGAGGATGTAGAAAACAGGGTCAGATGGAGGCAACTGATAAGCTGTGGTGACCCCTGAAGGGAAAAGACCAAAGAAGAAGCAGCTATGGTCTACCATCTAAAGCAGGGGTGTCAAACTCATTTTAGTTCAGTTCCACATTCAGCTAAATTTGCTCTGAAGTGGGCCGGACCAGTAAAATAATACCATAATAATATATAAATAATGTCAACTCCAAACATTTCCCTATGCTTTAGAGTGAAAAAAGTAAAATTGCCTTATGAAAATGATTACATTTCCAAACTATGCTTTAAAACAATGTGAACGATATGGACAAACTGAAAAAAAAAGGAAGTATAATTTTAACAATATTATGCTTTGGTTTATCATTTACACAGGTACATTATAACTTACAGTGGATCTACAAATACACAAAACATTCACTAACCAATAATATTGTTAAAATGGCGCTTTTCTTAAAACATTTCAGGTTGTTAATTTTTCCTCAGATTATTCACGTTTTGTAAAATTATATTTTGTTTTTGTGTAAATGCATGTAAATGTTAGAGTTGTTAGTATTTATTAGATATTAGGGTAGTATTTTTTCAGATTTGACCCACTTTAATTGAATTGTTGTGTCTATGGAACTGAACTAAAATGATTGATAATATCTTAATTTAATAGCATTTCAAGTCAACACAAGGGCCAGATTGGACCCTTTGGCGGGCCAATCTAAAGCCTCCCAGAACATGATAAAATTCAGTTGGCCTATCCTGAAAAGTTTCACTGTGAAGTCTGTCAGGAATACTAAATTAAGCTCTGGAAAGACAGAAAACTGGTTCAATGTTAAACAAGGACAGTTTAACTTCTACTCGGGCTACCTGAACAGTAGAAAAGTCGGCACTGCTGTTTTACTTTATTGCCGTTTCTTTGTTTCACTTGGCGTAGGTTCTTTATGAATATTTTCCCTCCACTGTTTTAAAGTTCAACTGAAGCAGAACTGGTAAAAATAAGTGAGTGTGGAGGTAGCACACGCTGTTCATATAAAACAAGCCTTCTGAAAAGAGTACACTGCAGCTCCTGGGGCCACACTGCTGGTTATAATTAACCAGCAAGGTTTAATTTTTACATTGACTCAGTCTGGATGCCTGAGGGGACAGACGGCTAATTTTCTTAAAGGACAGATGGCTATCATACCTGTAGGAACGTAGCCCCACCAGCCTTAGCCCCCCTGCTGAGTCCTTTAACTCCCACTGTCCTCCATATATCACCATCCTCTTTAATGTGGGATGAAGTCACTTTCCTTTTCGTGCATAGAGCCTTTTATTGGGCCTTCCAGTGGAAGTTTCCCGAAGAGGCCCAGGGTCAAACTGGTTCAAGAAATGAAGTAGCAAAGCTCCTCATAATTTTTCAGGCTTCTCAGCACCACAAGGGGCCAACCTGGGCAACCCTATGCCTTAAAAACACGAAGGGAAGCTGGAACTAGAGTTATTGTCATTTGAAAGTTTAGTTTAGGTTTTAACTCTATTTAGCATTATATCTTAAATTGCGAAGACTTGACTAGTTGAGTAGTTTTGTCTTTTACAGGTTTTATGAGGACTTTAGTACCCGATATTGGCCTTGTATTAAAATATGAGATTCTGTACAGTATAAAGACATCTTATTCATTAACCTGACTTATAATAGAGCTAAATAAAAAGAGTGAAGATAAAGGTTCTGTATGTATTATGCAATGATATCTAGTCATTAAGTTGAAGATTGTGCTACTCAGATCCATCTAGAACCTCATCTATGGAGGCTGCTGAAACCATAGTCTGTTTTTAGAACCAGTTTTGTTGTCTATTCAGTGTTTAGTTAATATGATATTAACTCAGATTTCCCTGCAGACACTGCAGTAATTCCCACTACTGTCACTAAAACAAACACAAACAAGAAGTCTGCTGTGATCAATATGACAGAGCAAACTGCTCCTGTGTGGATATAAACAGCTCAGTTCATGCCAATGTAACATTCATTAATATTTTCAATTGATTTTTACACTAATCAAAATATGAGAAAGAATATAAAATGTTACATCTGCAGTTCTATCTTCCTAAATGCCCACAAATCTAACACACTGGACAAGGAGCGGTGTGGTGGCATAGGCCTAGTGCTTAGTGCTTCTGCCTATCGCACCGAGGGAACATGGGTTTTCAACACATTTCCAGCCTTTTTGTGTTGTTTACCCATTTTACCCTTATGGTGTGGGTTTTCTCTGGGTTGTCCAGTCTCCCCCTGACAAAAAAAACATGAAGATGTGGAGTTGGTTCCTCTTCTGATGCCTATGTGCTAACGCTAACACTAGGTGCTGTGTATTAGGACATGTAAAATGCTGTAGAATTTCCCGTTAACTTTAAGATTTTACATCAAAGAGTCAAAACGCAAAGCTGATTGTACTAACCATTCTGCTTCAGTATGCGCTGATCTTTGTGTGTGTGTGTGTGTTTTAAATTTAAATAAAAAAAAGAATTAAAATGATTTGCTAGTTTTAGTTTTACTCTTAGTATTTGACTCTATCCTTGGTTCAATCACTGTCAAGTTGTGGACATTTATTGTATGTAAGTTGAGTGTATGTGTGGATGCATGGACTGTATACATTGGTGGGTGTATACATTGTATGTGTGTGTGTGTGTCTGAGATGAATGTAGCTTATCTCCCCAAATGCAGGCACAGTTTCCCCCCGATCTCATTAGTTTGACTCCCAGCCTCCACACTCTGCCAAGTGACACACACACACACACACACACACACACACACACACACACACACACACACACAATGACATGACAGCACCACGCTGCACTGTGTATGTGGCTATAAGATGTAGTGTGAGGTGAAGCCTTCAGCTTGGTTTGAGCTTATTATCTCATTTGTTTCACCATCCTGTTACTTTATCTGCAAAGAGCACATCTTAGTTTACAAACCGTCACCCAGTAGCAGGGTTCATATGGAGGCTGAGATACATCACCCTTGATACTGTCTGCCTTTATTTTTATTTTATCACAAGGATAGCGTCTTTCACTTTTTTTCTGCTTTTTTTTTTTGCAGAAAAATGCTGAAATAAGTGAATGTCTTTGGCTTCGATGCAGTGGTCACAAGAAAATGCTACAAACAGTTGACAGTTCTGTAAAACACTAAGCAAATACACAAACAGTAGCCTGGGCAGCTGTCTTGTTTACTCAGTGTATTTAATATTATGAAAACAGTCTGGAATTGGGCCAATCACTGTTAAATAGGCATCAATTGTATACCGACCAATCACAAATCTGTGGGGGGGTTCTAATGCTAATGATACGTCATACAATTTCTTTTTGTCATGAGTCGGTTCCAAGTCTGCAAATCTCTTTACAACTGTTGTCGGTTGTTTTAGATTCAAAAATAAGGACTTAATTATAGATTACACCCTGTAGTCTCAAGTTTCTCTGACAAAAGTGACCGTAATCATTCACCGAAGTTTCTACTCGACCACCACCACCACACGCCATGATGGAAACATGCTGAAGTTTGTTGACTTTAGGGATCTGCCCATCGTGTAATTACATCACATCCATCTCATCTGTGATTGGTTTACTCGTCGCCTGTTAGTCCCGCCTTCATATTTGGATTCAAGCCTGTGATTCCATACAGTTTCTTATTGAGAGAGTGATGGCTGGCCAGGCTCCAAACAAAGTGTGAATAAAGAAAAACAAAAAAGAAGAAATATGTGAAGCCTTTGAATTAGTAATTGTTGATAAAATGTGATCTGACTTGCATCTGTGGCACAAACACAATGTTCTTAACCCATTTACCACACAAACAATTATAATATTTCATATTGAACACATGTGCTAAACGTGTGTAGTGCATTTGGAAAAAGTGCATGTTGTAACTTAATTCAACTGAACTTAATTTATGGAGCACATTTCATGCACAAGGCAGAGTCAGTGTGCTTAACAGGAATGCCTCATCTATTCCTTGGGGTCAATTTGATCCCATTTCACTGCCTTCGTCTATGGGATGTGGGTGTGGAAGGCTGGGGATAACGTATTTTTTTATTTTTTTTTAAGTTAGGTGTAGATCACATTTTATGATAAATTCAGGCTGAAAAAACTATGAATTTCAAAGGTTTTGCCTCCTTTTTGTGACGCTGTATATATGAGCCAACACTATTCAAATGCAGAAGAAATGGACTCTCCCATAAACTTATGACAAACATTAAACTTGGTTAATCAGCTCATGTTCTCTTTTTGTCTGGAACAGTGTGTCCAACATCTGATTAGACTTAAACGGCCAAAACATGTGATACAAGCACAAATGCATGTCCCGTGTGCCCACAACAATCACTTGTCATGCTGAGTTTTCAGACTTTGGAGGTCAGACAGCGGCTGTTTTCTCCGTGCCTTTTGATTGACAGCTCTCCATGCAGCACTTGCAGGCACCGACATTAACCGACTCGTCACTATAAATAACATAGATCACATATGTCACTGCAGTCACCGCAAACAGCCCGTGTTAGTTTTGTTCTGTACCGTTTGTATTCAGGACAGTGTAAAAGTCTGTTCAATTAATCTCCGTTTTACTTTGAGATCTTCCTCCAGATGATTGTACTCCTAAGAAGCATCAGAGATAAAGATACAGACTGGAGACAGGACACTGTCCCAACCTCCAGAGTCTGAAACTCCAGAGATACTCCATGGTGAAACTGTTTTTCCATTCGTGGATACTGTCATGGGGTTTGTATAGGTTTTTGATAATATTTAACCCATAAACAGCCAGTGCTACTTTTTTCAATTCCCAAATGATTTTTTTTTTTCTCTATTTAACTTTTCTTAAGGGATTTTACACCATTTATTACAATACTGTTCTCTGTATTTGGCATTTTTCCCAGTGAAAATAAAGTATTTTCAGATATTTAATTTACTGGTCATGTAGATGTTTATAAAAATTCTGATTAAAGTTGAGGGTTGTTATATAAAAAAAACAGAGAAAACTGATGAAAAAGTGACTTTTTTCTGTAAAAATCTATCATTAACTGAACGTCAACCCAGTCTGTCCATCCACTGTCATTGAACCAACTCCATGGGTTTCACTGGTGGTCAATGTAGAAGTAACTATGGACCCTCTGAACGTCCAAATGGGTCATATCTGATATTACATTTGGCTGATGCTTTTATCCGAAGCAACTTACAAGGTATATAGGCATGTATAGCATCCCACCTGGGATTTGAACTGGCAACCTTCCGCACTAAAGACTGTGGTGTTAACCACTACTAAGCTACCCAACCGCTATTGATGACCATGAAAACATAACAAAGTGCATTTTACTCTAATTATTTACATTTATTGATGTAATTAGTAGATCAACAGGTATTAAACAGTTAATGGTTTTGGTCTTGAGCCAAAATCTGGACCAGAAACTGAAGCTACCCCTCGTCCTCCTGCAGGACTCTAAATCAAAAACTAAATTTAGATAAACCTGATGCCATTTCATGTTGTTATGGATAAGGAGACACATTTCAGTTACTTTAAGCCACGGACTAGAAGAAGAGAGTCTGATTTGACTAATGCCTCTTCCATTCGACAACCACACACTGCTTCAGATGGATAAGACTGGACGGAGCCGACGCAGAGGCGGTGGTTGGGTTATGGTGGTCTGTCTATCAAAGGGACCCATGCTGACCTAGAGCTACTGCAGGTCATACACTGAACTATACACTTGGATGGGATGTTTTAGGTGCAGCTTCATTATACAAAGTATGAACAAACCTGAGCCAAACTGGATGTGACGCCGTCGCTCCAACACAGAGAATACTGTCAGTTTAAAAAAAAAAAAAATCTTAACAGCATTTATTAATTGCAGCTGCCAAACTATACCTGTTTAAGTGCCGTCACATAATAGAAGTGGACAGAACTCTTCCATTCTGTCACTTTTGTCAAATTTATTGCCTTTTAAGGTTTCCATGTGTTTAGTTCAGTCGGGGTTTACACACATTAACATGCACCACACACTGAAATCTGTCTTCTGCCTTTAACCCATCACACACTGCATGCTGGGGGCAGGGGATTAACCATATCATGGAGCAAATGGAAGGGGTTAAGTGTCTGGCTTAAGTGCCCATCAGCCAGTCCAGGAAATTGAACCGGTGACCCTTTGGTCACAAGCAGACTCTCCAGACATCATAAACTTGATCAACATTTAACGTTATGTTTCTGGGGTACATTGAAGAATAATTAGAGGCTGACATATGTTTCAAATACATTTAATGGCAAATAAATCACATTTAAGCAAAGAACTCGTTTCTGTTCCAAAATGTTTCCCATCGTTGCACACTGTACTGTAGAAAAGGGGTGTCGAACTCATTTTAGCTCAGGGGCCACATACAGCCTAATATGGTATAAAGTGGGCGGGACTAGTGGAATTATATAAATACAAGGATGATAACAATTGACTGAAAAAATAAAAATTCTGTAATGAAAATGTTTACATCTATGAATTGTGCTCGATCATAACATGAACAAACAGGAACCTGAAAATTCTTAAGTAAAATAAGTGTAATGTTATGTAATGTGTACATGTGAATCACAACTTGGAGGTCGCAGTGGATCTACAAATACACACATTAAATAACAGACAGAACGTTATTAAAAAAGCTAGTCTGTAAATATAAGCATTTTTGTGTAATTTTTACTAAAACAAATTTTCAGTTTTCATTATTTAAAGGTGATTATAATAGTATTTTTCTGGCCTGATCCATTTTAGATTGAATTGACCTAAAATTATTTTAACATTGTTCATTGTTAATGTCTTCTGCGTAATTTTTGCTTTTCACTAATTTATCCCAGGGGCCGGATTGAACCCTTTGGCGGCCCAGTTTTGGCCCTCGGCCACATGTTTGACACCTGTTCTGTAGACATTTATGTCAAGAAAAATCTACTTCCAACACTATTAATTGGATACTCTACTTGTACATCATTTTGCATCAATCCCATATTTTGTGTACAAGTCACATTAGTGTAATTGCTTGTGTATTTTCATTTTACAGCCTTCTTTTTGCACAATGATAAATATGTTTTCTTCCTTCATTTACAGGTTTCCCTTTCCATCATTTTTACTTTATCGTTTTGTCCTCTTCTATCTTGGTAGTTTGGGGGGGGGGATGTACACTCTTACACAAGTCTTGGCAGCCGGTCGTTTACATCACTGTGTGTATTCAGATATAGTTAGACAGATGGTGTGATTCAAGAAGAAACAACTTGTTTATAAGCTCCAGTTAGAGCAGACACAGTAACAGGAATAACATGTTGACCGCTGTTACTTTATTTATACTCTCAGTTGCAGAGTTTGTCACGTTCCCGCCAAATCAGTTTACGGTGACAGGTTCCTGTTTATGTTTGCTACTTGGGGAGTGGGTAGAGTTGTCACTTTGTTTTCTCTGTATAGTGATATATGCATGGTTTACTGGCTTTTTCCATAAGCTACATGTCTTATATTAATAATATACTGTCATGCATTTTATTTTTATTCTCCCAACGCTTCAACAACAGCTGCCCCGGGTCCTGTTAAGTACAAAACAGCATTCTAAATAAAATATAACAGTACTGCATAAAACAGGACACAATATGAATGAAAAATGTATACAGTTTGGAACAGCTACTGAAATTATGACTACTTAAATGGGACATGCTGTGCTTGTTGTTTCCAGTCAGACATATAATGTTGTGATATGATATATTAACGCTGATCACGTTTCACTTCCCGAACGTAACATGTAATAGTCTCAGCTCAGATGGGGACTCCGCTGCTGGATCTGCATTTTTTTCCTACTTTCCAGATGAGGTAATGTCACTTACAGTAAATTGTTGTCCGCTGCGCACACAGCATAGGAACAAAATATACGTTTTCCACTTTAACAGGGTTTTCCACAGGCAGATGGATGGATAGATAGATAAATGTGCAGTAAATTAAAAGTAAGTATAAACAGGACTGGGTAAGAAATCCAGATAATTTAACAGTAAGGTGCAATAATAAACTGTAATTGTAATTAAATAACATAATGGGATTAGATTATATTGAGCATCCTCAATATGTCAGACTTTTAATATACAATAAGAAGACTTACATTGTACATACTGAAAAGACAGATCAGATTCATACCAACAGATTTACACAAACAAAACAAAAACATAACAAAATAAGACAAATATAAAGGGGTGTGCTTTATCTAAAATAGCTAATTGGAAGAAGTAGACGCAACTTTTGAACGATTGTTCTTCCATTGTCCGGACATGATTTCTGCTGAAGCCATAGGGAAGTCTGCACCGATGCAGACTCGATATTTAAGGGTCTGACAAGGCACGTCCCCTAAGAGATCATCGGTTTGGGACTCCTCTTAGTATGGCGGGCAAACAGAGAGTTAGGGGATAGGGGCCGGTTTGGGCCAATATTGTCAACATTTTATGTACTTTCTTTCTTTAATGGTTTATTTAGATGGGACAGTGCATATTAATGAACATTACATACGTGATGTACTGTAAATATACGTGCTAAATTTCATCTGCAGTCCCCAACAACAACATTAAGGGCTTGTGGGGGGAGGGGGTTTTCTGAAAGGGTACGTTTTGTACGCTCTTGAAAATGTTGAAAAAAAAATGGATGACCCATAAGGTCGAGAAGCATTTTGGTTTTTATAATACTATACTGTGTCAGATTTTATAGAAATTTCATAGCTATAAATGGTGAATATTAGTGATTTTTGTCAGTTTATAACAGTCTTGTAACGGTTGTTTTATTTCATGTGTTTACTCTTTAGTAAGTGGTGCTCAGATGCTTTAGGAGGTAGATAATGATGTCCAATAGTACACTAAGGCTGAAACTTTGAATTTCAGAGTCTATCAATAAGAGCTCTATAAAGGGTTAAATTGGCTTCAATATTCAACTTCGCTATATGTCTAATCTTACAGAAAACAATATTTAACAAACTATTGGCTCATGACATCCTTTCCATAAAGATCCCACCTGTTTGCACCTCCCCTCCTACTTTCCCTCAGTGTACTCAGTCTTAACACTGTCTGTGACACCATTGTAAATGTAAAGCCACTGTTACACCAGCGTAAATGTACCTTATTGTACAGACGACTTGAAGGCTGATCAGCAGGCAGTAACAGCCTTATGTGAATGCCTTGGCATCAGCTGAATCCATTGTTGCAGCCACTTGGCAGTCAATGGAACATTGTTCCCGTTGTCTAAAAAAGTTGGTGGATCTGTTGTTTGTGGCTGGGGTGTAATAGCAGTTGCTAAATCTAGTGTCAAAGTTACCAACTTGAAACACAAATGAGAGCTGTGTGTCCATTACAAAACTTTACCAAGATTTACTAAACGTCAAAAACAGAAGTGCGTAATGTTGGTTTTTCCATTAAATCACAAATGCGATGATTTGATGATTATTGTGAGATGACAAGAGAAGCCATTGCATTAACATGGCAATGAATAATGTGTTGATTTACAGATATATTCATTATTACTATATATTACTTCTGTCCCATACTAAATTTAAAAAATGATTAGGTTTCTTGGTGTTCCATGTTTCTTGTAAAATTCATCTTTGCTTCTAACGTTTGTCATTATCATTTGTTTTTGGGTTTTTTTTTAAATTCATGTGACTCCAGATCTGTCCATTGCAGTTTTGTATAAGCTGTTAAATTTCTCCATGGTGGGATAAATAAAGTCTTATCGTATCAAATGGTATACATTAGCACTACACCCCCAAAAAACACCTCTTGCTAGCACAAAAACCTTTAATCACACAAGGGTTTTGGCAAAGTTGTCATTTTTTTCCCCCATTGGATACATTTTTATGCACAAGTTATATTTGCTTAATTTGAGGGTCAATGGAAAAGCAGTAGTGTTGCCAAGTTACTTTGAAACTATAATCCATTACATGGGTTACTGTTACTTAATAATAATTCCTTTCCATTACAAAATTACTGTTTCAGAATTGTAATGCATCACATGACTCTTGTATTACTTTGGAGTTGCATACAGACTGTCATAAATTGTGTGTGCACAGTAGAACCCCCCCAAAACAAGAGATAGGGCAGCCTTGGGACACATTAATTTGCACTCTGAAGTACATGTGGACAGATAGCTCAGTTGGTAAAGACTACAATCTACGATTTTTGAGTCCCAGCATTTCTTCAACATTGTACATGTTCAAACGGGGGCAGTGGTGCTTAGTACGTCAGTAGAAACGTCTACAATTGATAAAGAATTCTAACTAGCCCTAGAAACATTAGCTTACCTTGTCATTGCTGCACCATGCTAACTAGCAGGGTTGGCGTCAGTAATGAGCAGTGGCAGCTGCTGTTCTTTCAAATAGAGGGAGCTCATTTTGTCAGCTTACATCATTAAAATTTGTTTATTTATATGTAAATTCTGCCTCCGTTCCTTTTCAATGAAATGTTCTGCTTTACATCTTAAAATACCTGTCAATGAAAAGGGTGTTAAGCCTTTCGACTGATCCTCCAATCATGCGGAAGCTCAGCGTCCAGGCCAGTTGAAGCCCGCCCACAGCTCCATTCACTCCCACAGATGCTGAACATCTGGGGGTGGGACAAAATCGTAACATTTATCCAATGACCATCGAGTTTCAAGGCAATGAAAAAAACTGTCCCAATAAAGTGCACGGACACTGAGCTTCTACGGGCGAATGCTCTGGTTCATATCACAGCAGACACACTAGAAGGCGGAAATGCATAAGGTGTTGAGCACCACCTGCCATAAACCACACGAAGAAGTAGTTCTATGGGCAAATGCATTGACAATAAAAATGGTGCTATGGGAATGTACGAGATGTTAACGACATGGGCTCAGTCGATTTGTGAGAAGTAGCTGAGTTTGAACAAACTCGTCTTTGAGATGAACGCGTTCTAACACTTTAGTAGTCAATTAAATATTAATATAACAGTACATATTTGACCATTTAATTTTTGACATTTTAGAGGAAACTGAGCTTCCCTTGTAGTCTTAGAGAAAACACCTCAGTAATGATTATACGTCCATGGAAACCACCAGGAAAATGGAACTTTCTTGATACATTTTTGATTCCTTAAGGCAGGGGTGTCCAAACTTTTTGCAAAGGGGGCCAGATTTGGTGTGTTAAAAATGTAGGGGGGGCAACCTTGGCGGACGTTCTTTACATATAACAGCAATTAATTTAAATACATTTCAGTGAGCCATTCTGTGTTTCACATTTGCTTTTTTATTTTAATTTCAGCTATCTTAAGCATGTGTTTTGGTTAATTTGAAACATGCATATCAAAATTGAATTGACATTGAAAATTGAAATTGAATATTCACTTAACTTCACTTTTTTTTA
>JAPSES010035776.1:0-12558 GCA_029822895.1 Maxillicosta whitleyi
ACTTCATGAATATGTTTTGTATAGTCCATAGAACGATTCTAACTGGAGTATATGAAGGCATAATAGGGCACCTTTAAGACCATGGCAAATGCTTCATAAAATCTAAAGGCACAGCATTTAAATCAATTAGAAAGGAAAGAAAAAAATGTCAGTGCTGCGTAAAATTGTGTAAAGACAGTCAACCCTAGAGACAAGATAAAACTGTTATTCCAAGGATATTAATAACAATATAAAATTAAGACAATTTTAAATTTTCATTTTATTGCTCAATCTCGTGAAATTAGGATGAAACACCTGAATTCAATATGTCCCAGGACTTTTGATGATACAACATTTTGTTTTTATTATTTGTTTTATTATTTTTGTCTGCTTTGTAACACTGCATTTTGTGATGTAATCTTATTTTCTATAAAACATTCTTCAAAAAATTTTTTTTACTCAAAACAGGAAGTTGTGAAGATTCCATGGCATTAGGGTCACACATTTCACTATAACTGTATCATCTCAGTAGAATATTTTTGTGAAATTTTCCACATTTTTTATTATGTAAAAACAATCAAGTCAATGAATTTACCATTGCCCATTACCATTGCCCATATATGGCAAAAAAAAAAAAAAAAAACAAGAATCATACATAAAAAATACAAGAAACATGTAATGTGAAAAGAACATGTCATTTTTAGAACATTAGAACATAAGTGCTGATCCAGACACCTGTCCACATCCACATGATCCCCTTGAACAGCATTCCTTACATTAGTACCATTACTGCATCATTACATTAATACCATTACTTCATTGTTACATTAGTATCATTACTTCATCATTCTTTACATTAGTACCATTACATTAGTACCATTACTTCATGGTACCTAACAAAGCAGGTACATTCGTGTTTTTCTTTCTTACAGACTCTGTAGACCACATTGGACCTGACTGTTTTATTTTTATTTTTTTTAATTATTTGCATAAAGTGATACACACAGATTTACACATACAACAGTAGTGAACAACATATAACATGTAATGTATACAACAGTTATTGGACATACGTATGATGATGTAGACAATACGCAGATCTTACAAAGACAGCATTTTTTTTTTACCAACTTGGCAGGATAGGAGAAGGGAGAAGGAGTGTGTGTGTGTGTGTGTGTGTGTGTGTGTGTGTGTGTGTGTTTGAAGCATTTGAGAGGTTGTGTGTGTGACAGATTTGCACATATTTAATCGAATGAGAGTTTATGTGGACCTGAGATTGTTGAATCACTGTAACTCGAAGTCACTGTCTTTTAATGCATGTGGAAATGACCAAAAATAGTCACTTGCCCGATAAAGGGTTAAAAAAAACGACAGGATATTTCCATATGAGCTGCTGTATTGTTTTGTTTTTAACTCATATTACATGTTTGTTTTTTTTAATACCCCCTGAATGACCAATTAACACTTTATTACTGCTGAATGCAGGAGTAACAAGGCATTGCTTTCTGATTTATGAGATTCAGAACGAATAAAAACAAATGCATTAGGGAGAAACTGACTCCATATCTGCCGTAGATGAAGGATGGAGAAGATGACTGTGCAAGAAAGCCCAGGACTGATTAATGACTCAGCTAATCAAAGCCCAGCATCAGTTAGTTACAGCGTGCAATGTGTTTGTAAATACTTATTATTCATTATTAATTAGATTTGACACAGTGGAGTGCATCAGAAGTCAATTGCATTCGTGGTGTTAAATGCTAGCTCAGTAGGCCATTATTTTTTAAATGTTACTCCCAGGTTTTTAGACGAACCATGTAAAAACAATGATTGATGGATCCATCAGACGACTGGATACATGAATAGGTTATATTTAGATCAGTATAAAGGACTCTTCCTCCAATCAGCATGTCATCTTCCTCCTCTGCCTTCACACATACAGTACCATGTTGGTACTGAAATGCTGTTATTGTACAGCTACCACATTAGCATTGAAACGCTGCCTTCCGTGTGACACTAAAGACTCTGATCCAAACAACAGATACAGTATTTGCACTTGCAAAGCTTCATTAATAGTATTCGCGATTGCAATCAGTAATTCAGCCTAGTTTCGTGTACTCGCCAGTATTATTTATAGACCTGTCATAAGTTGCCGTTTGTTTGTTGTTCCAATTTATTTGATAAAAGTAGAAACACCTGAGAAAAATGTTGACATAAATTTGCATTTTGACTCAGATTTTACAAAGCCAATTACCCTCAGACCTCGCCAACTCCCATCAGAGTATATGACAATCCGAGCAGAAGAAAAGCAAGGACGGCTGCTGGAAAAGCTGGAAGAGTGAATATTTCTTAATTTCATGAAGACAAGCATCAGCAGAAGAAAATTGTGTAGTGTTTTGCATTCATTTGAAGTCGAAAAACGACCTGTACAGAGCACCCAATTCATTGCATGCAGTACATTGGATGCACAATGTACAGTGATAGGTTCTGCCTCTTCTGTCTGTATTTCAATAAAGTACAGGAACTACACAGAAAAACAGAGACTCAATATGTAGACCGCAGTGACAACACAAAGGTGAGCCAGTGTATTTTAAGCCCCAGATTTTAACCAAAGGGCTCTGAGCAAAGTACAACAAAGTACAAGTCACTGAGTAAAAACATTGACATTTTTAGTTTTAGAGAGACAGTGCAGTATTTAAACAAAAGGGCAGGGCAATCATGTCTCTCCAAAATTATGATTATATGTAATTAAGAGAGCTGTGACGTCTATAGTGCATTTGCTCTGGTTTAAATCAGTTGATGATTTTGCAAACTTGGAGCATTTCCTGCTTCATTTGGTTTCTTTTCACAGTACAATAACAGTGTTTATAATCCCAGTAATCCCCATTTCTATGGCACCTTTCTTAACAATGTCACAAAATGATTATACATGAAGAATAAATGGCATTAAGGCAACACAAATTATAGCATTTAACGAGAAACACTAAACAACAGAGTGAAAAGAATCAACACACCAATAAAATGTAAGACATCACTAAACAGCTGTTATTAATAATTTTAAATAAGCAGTGCCAGGTAAAACAAACCCCGCCCCTCGCATGTATTGTACCTTATTTTAGCATCGATCCAGCTGATGTCATCATGTCTGTGCATTTGCTGATGTCATTGTATCAATATGCGTTTGTTTGAAGCAAATTGAAACAAAATTGATGTTTTATATACATTTGAAATGCCACCCATTATAAGTAAATGGAAAAGAAAAAGATTTTGGAAATTCATAGAACTTTGATTTTCTTTTCCCAAAATATAATCATAAGAATTTTGTGTCACTGGAAATCTATAAACTCAATTTGCTATTTTTGCTGCCACAGTGTTAAACACAGAACCAAACCAAAAACTATACCATTTGCCTCCCAGGCAACATCTCTAACTAAAGGAGCCGTTTATGTCAGTCTTGTGAAGTGCAGTTGGTGCTTGGGTTGGACAGAGGTCGGACTGAAGGAAGAATAAAGTTCACACCATCAACAAGTTCCAGAGTGTTCTGGAGTTTAGAACCGCTAAGTTTAACATCACACATGGGAGAAAAGATTCAACTGATAGAGTAGAAACATGATCCAAAATTTGCACTCAAAATATATTTTGTTATTGTAATTCCAGTGTTATGTCTATTTTTGATATATAGTGGATGGAGGAACCAACGTGTCGTCCACTAGAGCCAGTATGCCTATATATGGACACACGAGTGTAACTACAGGAATATGATGGGTCAAAGATGAGGCGATGCTAATCACTAACTTACAGCCTTTTTAATGTTAGCTTTATTAATGCATGAGGACTGATGAGTCAATCAAAGGCAGAGTAGGGCGGGTCATTCTGAGGAAAATATTGCTAACTAGTGCTGGCCACCTCTGGAACCGGAATGGACACCTCAGGGGCCAGTGCCACCACAGTTGATTGACAGGTCACTGCACATTTCATAGAAAGATGCATGATTACTGGAAATGTCAATGACACAGACAAAATAAACACTTTTTTAAAATGAGTGACACATTGAGGGAACCTACTTTCATGGAATACATAATCCGGAGGTTGGTTTTAAGGTGGTTTCAGAATGAGTCACTGTTAAATTACTTGCCATATGACTGTACAATTAGAGGAAATTAGAGTTTGTTGCTAGTAGTTACACTGTATGAGTAGGCAAATGTTATGAAAGACTAATGTTTTCCAATGTTTACCTCATGTTGAATACATTTACATTCATGTAGCTGTTTGTGTGATCAGTCAACTACAAACTGCTCCTTATAAAGTCATGATATTTTATAATACTGAGCAAACACAACTGATGGATTTTTGGGTAAACTAAATAGAGTAGTCGTACATATCACTGTTTCTAAAATGGCATTTTTCTGGATGACAAAGGGGAAAAAAAGCAAAAATTGACAGTATAGCCACTTCTCCAGGGACCGCTACACCACTGTCAGAATCTTCAATACTTTGGTCACATTGCCAGAAGGGTAGGTGAAAATCTAGAGAAGGATATTATGCTTGGAAAAGTTGAGGGGAAGCGAAAAGAGGAAGGCAAAGACTGAGGTAGACAGATTACATTGCTTCTATGAACCAACTTGTCTGTATACAGCAATTACAGCAAAGCACAAAATTGTCATGAATGGAGAACCTTCATCAAAGAGGTCACAAATACTCAGTCATGAGTAAAACGAAGACGACGATCCTTTAAGTTCAATGTACGTCAATGGCAGCCAGGGCTTTTTGGAGCCAACCCCATGAAATTACAACCAACTGAAACACTACAAATATTACAGTTCCTCAGTAGAGCCATGTTTGTTTGGTCTATTATGGCCCTTGCCAACTGGTTTAATCATGCTAAGCTACTGTTTGTGTAGTTTTATGTATAGGAATGAAAGCGTAATTATGAATACAATCTTCCATTTCTGCAATTATGTCCTTTTCAATCCCCACAGATCTTACACGCTGAACCTTTAAATGTTGTTAATCAACATAATTTACAAGTGGTAAAAATGAAAATTGTTTGCAGATGTATTTAATTAGTTTTTCCACCAACACAACCACTAACCTGATTCTGGTTGTCACACCAGCATTATAAATCCTTTTATCATTTTTTTCAGGTCCCGGCAGCACAGTTAAGGTTGGAAATACCTTGAAAGGTTGTGTTCTATAAATTCACAAAGATGCATGGGGAAAAAAAGTCAGTGTGTTGAATAATTTTTCACCCAAATCGCAACTGTTACCTCCCTCTAAATAACTGCTTTTATTGCCTTAACCTAAACATCTACAAGAGTTGGAATGAAGAGAAAAAGAAGCACATTTTTCAATGATAAATTACATTTCCTTGCAAGAAAACCAGGCAAAATGTCCATTAAATCAAATGTAATCCAAGTTGTATTGATAAAGTGACAGAGTTAGCCAATTAAATTACATATATGCATAATTTCTGGGAGAAGGGCTTAGTACGAAGTTACAAGGGAACAGTGAGAAATATACACATGCATATGAAGTCCTGTGTGGTACAGACCTCATCAAATTTTCATTGATTCTTTTTTTTTTTTTTTTAATCTAAAAGCCATTTTGGCCTTGGTGCCCACTCACAAGGGATAAACTGTCAGGAAGAATATGGACAATCATGCCAATCCTGTATTAGTCTGCAGCATTATTATGAAAACCAAACTCGACTTGAGGGCTTTTGGAGACTGGGAGGGCCCCCAAAGGCCAAAGAACCACCCCCTGAGACAACTTGCAGTGCCTGGAGTCTGAGATGTAAGGGAATCGACAAATAAAGAGAGAGAGTACTCTGGGGAAAAAAATATTCTCACAGATAGCGAGTAACAGGTGAGTAATAGTATCGGCACAGGGCACAATTAAGGTTAAAAATGAGTCTGCCTCTTTGTGGCCGTGCACATTTGTGCGTATTTGTGTTGATGAAAGGTAAAGTAATGCAAATAACGAGTAAAGATGAGAAGCTTATTTGTAGGAGGTCATGTTTAAAGTGGAGGGAGGGAGCACAATGAAGATCTGTTAAGGTCTGGCAAAAGGAAAGAAAATTGTAAACGAGCTGGGTGAATATAGTCTTGCAACTTTTTAGACTTCTCCCAAGTCCTCTGACTCACAGAAGAGCCTTAGTATTTTCTTGCTGAAGAGAAAGACCTCATCTCCTGCATTCGTAATACTAATTAGAGCAGTCATCTTGACACCCTGACCTTTCTGTTTTAACTTCAGTCTTTAATTTCTTCTTGAGTAAAGGTTCTGATAGCTGCACCGACCGGTTATTGTAACACATTTTTGACTTAATAATCCCAATCATTTTTACAGAAATATTCTTATCATGCCCCTTGTTTCATCAGTGAGTGACCATTTTCTTGTAGCTTGTCTTGTACTGACTTAACAAGCTTCACTTCACTATTATAATGTAGTTAGAGCAAACTAGAAATATGTGAACTCCAATCAAGGCTACAGTTACATTGATTGTGGTTTGTTGTAGCCAAGCACAGCTCACATACAGTATAAGAGGATTGATGATGCATACTAAGGTGTGGTTGACCAAGTGGATCATTATTCATCAAGACAAAGACCAGTGACATTAATTTCATAGAATGTAACTTAACCATGCGTCACAATGGCATTTGTGCTTGTTCAAGCTCAACAGTGGTGCAGTATAATAAGTACGCATCACTCTGTGTATGCATTTGTGTGCAGCATCTGGGATGGTATGGGGGGGGGGGGGGCGTGTCAGTGTCCATGGGTTTGGTAACTTGCCCATCTGTGAATGTGTCTGTAATGCGGAAAGGTACATACAGGTTTTAGAGAAAAATATAAAATACTGCCATACAAGACATGTCTTTTTTTTTTTGTTACTAGTAAACACTTGCAGAGTAAAAGAGTGCAGGTACTAGACTGGTCTGCATGCAGTCCAGACCTGTCCCACTGAGCAGATTATGTGTGGTGCATTATGAAAAGCCACATATGACAACACAGACTCTGGACTGAGCAACTTAACTTGTACATCAAGGAAGAATGGGAAAGAATTCCAGCTGCAAAGCTTCAGCAATTAGTGTCCTCAGTTCCCAGAGGCTTATTGAGTGTTGTTAAAAAGAAAGGTGATGTAATACAGTGGTAAACATAGCTCTGCCCCAGCTCTTTTGGAATGTGTTGCAGGCATCACATTCAAACTGAGTGAATATTTGCATTAAAGCTTATCACTTTGAACAGTAAATATCTTGCTATTGTACTGTATTCAGTCGGTCAAATGGTTCTGTTTTTATTTCTGTAAATGGACTGCACTTAATCTCCAGGCCAGAAGTTGCCGAGGTCGTGAAGCTACTCCACAGTAGCGATGCCCCAGAGGTTGATGAGGGCTATCCCAGGTATCTCAAGGCTCTTGATGTTGTAGGGCTGTCATAGTTGGCACAACTCTGCAACGCTGCATGGGCATCAAGGGCGGTACCTTTGGAGTTGCAGGGGTGGTGGACCAAATCTTTTAAGAAGGGGGACCAGGGGATGTGTTCCAACTACAGGAAGATCACACTCCTCCTCACCAGAGTACTACAGAAGAGGGTATAGTAGATAGTTGAACCTCAGATGGAGAAGGAGCAATGTGGTTTTCACCCCAGATGTGGAACTGTGGAGCAGCTCTATACCCTTGCTAGGGTGCTGGAGGGGGCATGAGAGTTTGCCCATCTAGTACACATTGTTTTGTGGCTCTGGAGAAGGCCAACAACCGTGGCCCCAGGAGCATCTTGCAGGGTGTGCTCCAGATGTATGGGGTGGATTCCTTGTTGATTGCCATTCAGTGCCTGTACTGAAGGAGTGTTAGCCTGGTCTACTCAGTCGATAATGAGTTAGACCTGTTCCCGGTGAGGGTTGGACGGGGTGAGAAGTTCGGACATCTGGGAGGGACTTGGAGGAAAGATGCTACTCTTCCATTTCAAGTGGAGCCAGTTGAGGTGGTTCGGGTCCAGAACATGCTGGAGGGATTACATCTCATAGCTGGCCTGGGAACTGGCCTTTCTAGACCTTCATGGTGCGCTTTACATTCACATATTTACTCATATTGCTGGGAGTTCAGTCAGAGTCATGATTTGAACCATCAACCTTTTGGTCATTAGATAACTCACTCTACCAATTGAGCCACAGACAGACAAGAAGACAAGTTGAACATCACGCATCTCATCTACACAAAAAGTAAAACAGACAATAAGTATGTTATGTACAAATATGCTGGTTTATCTCACCGTTGCTGACATGTGGTCTGTGACAGCAGTCTGTGAAGTAGCTGAAACAATGCCATATTACCATCTAATGTAGTGGAGGTGACATGATTTCAATAATAAATCAATTACACTGCCATACATGTAGACTGGGACAAGGACAATATTCCAGTTGAATGGCTTGTAAACATACGGAGTGCATTAATTGCGGTGGTCAAGCCTTGTGAGAAGAAAACCTCCACTGATGCTCAGACCTGACCAACTGAAGCAACCCCAGATCACAGCACACCCCCACAGGCTTGTGCTGATGGGCAATCATTTCATCTGCTTCTCTTTTCTCCCTGATGTAGCCGTCACTCAGGGTCAATCTGGGACTCATCAGACCTCTTGGCCTTTTGCCATTTAAACACAGTCCAGTCTTAATCCTCTCCATGAAACTGATGGTTGGTTAACACGTGAGAAATTAAAGTAAAACATATTAATTACCGCAGTGAGCGCTTTCCAATGGAAGACAAAGGCTTTGTTTAACATTTGTTCTTGCAAATCTTAATACATGATGGTGTTCTGCTGCTGTTTAACCCATAAACACCTAACTATCCACCGTCGACCAAAAGTATTTACTAATCTAAACTGTTGATCCACTAATTTTATCAATCCATATAAAATACAGTAAATTATATTTTCATGGTCATTAGATATGGATGGTAGGAGGCTCTGTGAAAACATTGTCATCTTCTACAACACTGATTCACCAGTAAAACCCATGGAGTTGGATCAATGACAGTGGATGAACACATTGATTTTATGTGTTTATGTCAAGTTAAGGATATATTTTACTGGAAAAAGTCACATTTTCTTTTTTCTCTGTTTTGATAAAATAACCTTTGACTTTACACTGAGCTTTTGTGAACATCTACATCATCAGTCAATTAAACACAGGAAAATAGATTATTTTCAATGGAAAAAAGCAAAATTCAGAGGATAATATTGTAACAAATGATGATAAACCACTTAGGAAAGGTTTAATAGAGAGAGAAAAAAAATCATTTGGGGACTGACGCAAAAGGCACACCAGGTCCTTATGGGGTTAATATGGCATTTCAAATCGTGGATGTATTAATTCAGATTCTTCTGTCAATCACACATGCACAGTGATTGATTCATTATGTCCTGTGTAGGTAAACCTATACCAGCCTGTAATTCATATCGTACAGGGCTTCCACATCCTGATACAGAGACGCAATGATACAACAGCCTAATGTTTCTGAAAGACAACCAATGTCACATGTACTTCACTGCAGAAATACAACAGTCAGACCAGTCCATATGAGTGAAACATGACAAAAAGCCTGAGTCATAGAGGATGGACACAGACAGTATGTGAGGTCTCAGATACACATTCTATATTCTGACATTACACTGTGTAGTTTGTGTGAAAAAATGAAAAAAAATGTGTGAACCTGTGACATGACGTTTAGGTATTCAGTCTTTCAGATGTTTCACGGTTAAATTAATTGATTTTATGACAAAACCGTCATCCTGAATAGGGGTGTGTTCAAAATATCGATACAGGGATATATCATCGTGGGCCTCTTCACAACACACGTATGGATACGGAGGCGTCAGTATCGATATTTCACATGCAACAAATAATTAGTTTATCAAGTTTTGGAAATGGCATCTGACTTTGCATGTTTTAAGTTTATCAAAGCCATCTTTATTTGTGCACTACAGCCAAGTTCTTAATCCAGTGTTTTACATGAACTACAGTGGAATTGTTGCTCTACAGCAAAATTAAAAAAAAATAACATTTGGGTATACATGTGTCTGTTTTCTTTAAAATGTTAAAAAAGTAAACTGTAAAAAAAAAAATATTGGCCTAAAATATCGGGATGCATATTACGTTGAATACCATGTACAGGGATGCACATATATCGCGATACGTATCGTATCATGACCCCTGTATCAGGATATGTATTATATTGTGAGGTTGTTGGCAATGCCGACCCATAATCCTGAATAATCTAACATTAAATAAATCAGGCAAACTGTGGTCTCACCTGGTCCAACCTGGTCTCTGTGGTCCTTTTTGGTGTCGGACTCAGGTGGGGTTGAATATTTGGTGTACCTTCTGGTTGTCCTTGATCTGGTTTCCTCCTCGCAGCAGGCTGTTTAAATAAAAATAATAAAATTGACCAAAAAAAAAAGTCCCAATAGTGGAAGTGGGTTTTTTTTTCTGTACTACATTATTTCCACTCTCTCTCACCATTTCAGTCTCCACTGTTTTTTTTTTCTATTACATATTCTGTTAATCAGCTGGATCTTACATGCAGTGGGGAAACTGAAAACATCCAAACAGATTTTTTTTTAAAAATCACCTTTTTGCCTACATTCTGTACATCTGTTTGAAATTAAAATAACTGATAACCACGCTCCAATGCATTAAAAACAAACTAATGACCACGTTTTGAAAAAATTAAGGGGGAGAACGTTCCAAAAAAAGAAAAAAAAAAGTTGCATTGCCTTGGGACAATCATGTTTGCACAAGATACTGTTAAAGTAAAAATTCAGACACAGACAAAAATTCAACAACGGAATGGATAAGATACAGGAAAGTTTTGCAACATTAAAAATAAATGTAGTAACATAATGTCACAACATATTTTAGACATGACCCTTAAGATATAAACAGAAGCTGTTTTTCAACCAAGTTCTTTCTGCAAAGTACAACTAGTACTACTACCAACACTATTACTTCTACTACCACTAGTACTACCATTAACATTACGAGTACTACTACTTCTATTACCACCACTACTACTATTACTGTTATTACTGCTACTATTACTACTGCTACGACGACTAATACAACTACTATTAATTACTGTTACTACTTGTGACAGAGGGCTCTGTCTAGCTCCTCCGTATAGCACGTGGTTAATTACCGTAGTGACTGTAGCAGGGGTGCACACGCGGCAGATACCAACTTTATTACAAGCGGCAGTACACGCGAGAAAAAGGCAAGACACACACACCGTGACAAACATTAACATTCAGACACGGCGATGCAGGCAAACACGCTAACAAACATTAGTTTATGCAGACAACCAGCCAGGCACGGACGGACGGACGGGCGCACGAACGCACGCACGCACGCACACACACACACACACACACACACACACACATACACAATTAAGCTAGCATCTGTTTTAACCGCATCAACATTACACAGGGAATAATAAACTCAAACTTACCTGGTAAAGGGGGTTAAATCCTGCATGATGTAGGCCCATTGTTTGTCCTGTGTGTGGTATTGTCTGTTTTTGCCCGGCGGTATAACTTCTACTGGCGTTTGTTTGGGCAGAGTTAGAATAGCGTGCGCGCCGCCATGACAGGTCAACCTGAGCAGTGCCACTGGGGACTAGTTCAAACGACAAGCCTGCGCAATGCATCATGGGACGGGGCAAACTATGTTTTAGGGGAGTTTTGGCGAAATGTGGAAATAAAAGTTGTTGCAGGGGTAAATGTGTGGGGAAAATAATACGTAAGCAGTGTATTATTGTAAAACTAATTATTGAGAGTAATTGTGATGTATAAAAGTGTCCATTAAGGATTTTGATGTAAAACTGGAGAAAATGGTATGACCTGTGGGAGGGGTTAAGCATGGGGTCTGTTCATTCTGTGGAAGAGAGAGTGAAGGAGAAGCAAGTTCCAGCTCAGGTAACTTTTCCAGATTGTGGCTGTAAAAAAGGATTATTGCTGTGGCGGAGCCAGTTGTTTTTTGTTTGTTTGTTTGTTTGTTTGTTTTTTTGTTGTTGTTTTTGTTTGTTTTTTTGGTTTTTTCACTATAAAACCCAACCTGAGCTGTGCTACTCTGTGACACTACTATTACTGTCACTACTGCTACTATTATTACTACTACTACCACTACTCATACTACTACTATTACTATTACTACTGCTATTATTACTACTACTACTACTACTGCTACTCCTACTACTACAATAATTGTAATAGTAGTGATAGTAATTATTACTATCACTACTATTACTATTACCATTACTACTGCTACTATTACTGTTACTAATGCTACTATTACTATTACTACCACTATTATTACTACTACTATTACTGTTACTATTAATACTACTGCTACTATTACTACTACTACCACTACTCATACTGTTAAAGGAGTTCAGTCTAATACTGAACTACTGAGGTGTCCTGATGGCGGGTGGTTGCTTGGCTGACGCGCAGATCCACATCACTTATTATGCTCCGAACAAACGCAGGTAAACTGTTCCCATTGCGTATCCAGGTGCTCCATTTATTGCACTAT
>JAPSES010035787.1:0-12557 GCA_029822895.1 Maxillicosta whitleyi
GTAGATAAGTTTGTCCTGCTCTGATCCGCTCGTTTGTCTGTAGGTTAACCTTTAATGACTAATAAACACATTTAGGTTTTTAATGGAAGGTGCTTTTTAGGATGTTTCAGCTTATTATTTTTTTTTTTAAAACAATAGCGTACAAATGTAAACATTTTCCTGTAATTTTGCTTTTTTGACAGTAAAACAAACAGTCTGAGTGAGTTTTCATCATTTATAGGTTATTATGACAGTATTTAACTGGCTCTGATCCACTTGAGATTGAAATGGGCTGAATGTGGAACTGAATCTAAAATGATTTTAATGTCTTTGATTGATAATATTCTGAATGTAATATTTCACAAATTCATCCCATGGGCTGGATCAGACCGTTTGGCCACTGACCACCCTGGCAATGGGATGAATTTGTAAAATGTAGAAATTACACTAAAAATATGAATAATCAGGGGTTCAGGGGCTTTAGTTCAGGGGCCACATTGATCCCAATTTGATCTCGAGTAGGTCAGACCAGCAAAAGTCTGTCATAATCATCTATTAAATTAAATCAAAATTTTTTACATGTACAAACTATTCTTTCATAAATAACGTGAATAGTCTGAACAAACAGGAATAACATGAAATGTCTCAATAGAAGTAAATGCAAAAACAAAATAAATGCAATTTTATTAATGTTATGTCTGTGTATATGTGTAAATCAGGCATAATATTGTTAAAATTGCATTCAGTTTTCTTAAGAAATGTCAGGTTGTTTGTGGTTTTTAAAGCATAGTGTCTACATGTAAACATTTTCATAATGTAATTTTACTTTTTTTCAGTCTAAAACACAGAGAAAATGTTGGCGTTAACATTATTTAAACTTAGGCCTTTTCGGAAATTTTGTCGTGAAGTGCATTATAGGAAGATAAAGCAGTTTCTCACAGACTCGTCAAGAAAATGAGCCAGATCATACAACACAAAATGACACAGTCCAAATATGGTGTTTTAAAGAATGAGTCTATTCAGCGGATGGAGGTTACTAAGGCGACAGGCTGCTAATGCTGCTGCGTGGAATTCCCATTCTCACAATGCACTTTGCGATAAAACTTCCAAAAAAAGCCAGGGTGATGTTTAGGTTTGTTTTGTAAACAAGTGGGTCGTGTTTATGATGGAGTCATCTTTGAAGTTGTTTACCACGAGGGAAGTGATTCAAGGGCATAAGCACGGAAAGGCTAATGGATTAATGATAATTAGGATATCCCTCAGGTTTTACAAACTTGAAATGAATTTGTGATGAAAGTCAAACTCTGCTTTAAAGGTTACGATGCTCTTAGTGTAGCGGTTGCACTTGTACGTTGTGTAAAGCACCACAGGATCCAAACCAGTTCCAACGATTATGGATTTATTCAATGCCTGGTAGAATTATACAGTTAGTCTCATCATTCAGTCAGTCTTAGAATTAAGTTTTACACTGCAGGTCAAAATAAAATGTGGACGCTAACAACACGTTAGTCATGAACAAATAAACACAGACACACAAAGGGAAAAAAAATCCCTTTTAGACCTTAACATGGTTAATCAATAGAGCCAAACATTATGCAAATACAATAAAGTAAAACATCCACTCAAACACAAAACTAAGATAAAAAAAATAGAAAATAATAACACGACTGAAGTCCACCTACCAGGTTGTCTCCCTGGGTTGGACGACCCCGGTCAGCAGGGACGCCGCGTTCAATGACCACAACATAACATCGTAACAAACATACATTGTGAAAAATGGCAGGTGGAATCATTATAACTATATTAATTCTGTTACATTAGGTTATTTTAATGGTCCCACTCCCCATTTGAAATCAAAATGTGCTGTGTGTGGCCCCTGAAGTTAAAGGAGTAGACACCCCTGTTCTATAATAATCATAGATAAACAGTTCTTAACATCACCCATGAACTGCAATTCTGCTTCACAAAACAGCAGATGCCATGTTGGTTTTATGAAAACAAGTGGATGGAGTCAGAGAAGAGCCAAGGATGACAATAAAACTTACTCAAAATATCAAACAGCTGACAGTGTAACAACAAGCTCTATCAAGTACACTACAGCTGCCGGTGCTAATTAGCATGCTAACTGGCAGACCATATAATTTAATATGAATTAATGCTAACATCAGCTAATGCAGCAGTCATGCCGCTAATTGTAATTAAGTTCGGATATACTGTGCTTCATGACAGAGTCATCTCACTGACGTGTTAGTTCATCTCCTTAAACACAAATATAGTCGAACTTCATATGAAGAAGAACCGAAGTTCTGTTCAATAAACAAGGGTCCAAATGTCCAACTTTGCCGTGACACCAGTGCTAATAAGGTCCACACATCACCTGTCACAGCACAAACCTTTGTGCTTTGAATAAACTAAATGGATGAAGTAGATCAAATTGAATGTGATGTACAGTTATTATTGAGAAAACAATTCATTATATTTACCAAAACCATTTTTATCCCATGGCTGTAAACATTTCTCCACAGGTGAGTTGTATCAGACACTTCACAGAATGCTCTGTCACAAACTGCTGTAAACATGGAAAATAGATCAGTATTTTTTCATATGTTTTGAAAGCCCATACTGTCCAGTATTAAAGAGTATAGAAGCCAGTACCCTCCATAGTTTTGGACTCTAGTGTTTATAGCTGAGGGCGTAAACCTGCACACTCATATATAAAACCATTTAATTTCATATCATACAATAAAAACTCCAAATGCGTAAAATCCATAAACACTGTAGACTGAGCTTTACTGCACTTTACAGTTTAATTTTTTTATTTAACAATTTCTCTTACTGTTTTTCGGTTGTATTTCTATTGTATTCTGCTGGTACATTACTATCTATCTATCTATCTATCTATCTATCTATCTATCTATCTATCTATCTATCTATCTATCTATCTATATTAACCTTCCTGATTACATCACACACACACTCACATCCTGAACAAACATAAACACTTGATCAGGGGCGATCAAGAATTTGTTTTTAATCTCAATAAAGTATAGTATGAGACTTGTTTCTGCAGATTCTTTTTTTCTTTCTTTCCTTCTTTCACCCTCATATTTTTCGTTTTCTCTCATGTGCTCTTCTGTCCCATCCTGTGAACCCTTCAGACATACGATCATGCTTTAAAAACATGATGCTATATAACAGCAGGAGCTGATGTTTTCTATTTGGACATCGTAGTGGTTGTAAGAATATTATTTGACAGTTTGAGAAGTCAGCTACGTGTTGCAGTGCTGAGACACGCTCTGCAGCCGGTGACTCAGCATAATCCGTCTCAAACCACAGGATTTTACCCGGCCACGACTGTCTGAGCAGCAGCACGGTGCTATCCGGCAGTGTTTTATCTCCACAAAGCAAAATCATCAGTGCTCATTGACGTGTAAAAGACACACACACACACACACATACACACGATGCCAGTGTTTATGAGTTCACCCCATCACAGTTAATTTAGCCTCCCCAGAGGCAGATCAGCTATTTGAGGGAACAAACAAGTGTCTAATCAGCACTTGTCAACACCAAATAATCAGTCACTGAAGAATCAAAACTTGTTAAAACTGGAAAATTTGCTGTGTAGTTATTGACATGATGACCAAAGCACTTCAGTATCACTAAAGAGACTAAATTCAAAAGACTAATTACAGACTGGTGCAATTTTCCAGCTGAAAGCATATGTATTTAAGGAGCAGCAAACATCAAGGATGTGGAAACCCCAAAATCACAGGGCATAATCACATTACTGCAGGTTTTATAGTCTCTAATTACTCTTTCTTCATCTTAAATGAGCCTTATTTTTTACTTATGTATTTGTAATATTCTGCCTCTGGCATCGACAGAAGCCTGATGCTAGTAAATACGTAGATCTGGAAACATCATTCATTCATCTTCTTCAGTGGGGGTGGGGGGGATATCCCATTTTACCCCTTGGCCCCCCGAAGCCCTACCCTTCCATTTTGCCCATTCACATGAAGGGGTTGAGTTGTCTTGATTGTCGATAAGTGAGAGGGGAGGGGCTAAGGGGGAGGGCTGTTTGACCCTGAAACAGAAATGTTTTAGGACCACCCTACAAACGGAAATATATGATACATTTCCCATAATTATGTTCAAAACCATTGGCCAGACAAAGGCAAACCCAACTGTGGCACTGTCATTGTGTTCATTGTTCCATCCATCCATCCATTTTCAACCGCTTAGTCCCATTCAGGCTCGCGGGGGGGGTGGAGCCTATCTCAGCAACTATGGGCGGAAGGCGGAGTACACCCGAGCCCCAGTTCATCACAGGGCCACACAGACAAACAGACAACCATTCACACACACACACACACACACATGCACTAGGGCCAATTTAGAGTTACCAATCAACCTATTCCCCAAGTGCATGTGTTTGGAAGTGGGAGGAAGCCAGAGTACATGGAGAGAACCCACGCAGTCACGGGAGAACATGCAGACTCCACACAGAAAGAACCCATGGCCTTTTCCATATTATTAACAGTTTCCCTGTGTCACCTCTAAGTGTCGCTAATGATTCAAAAGCACTAGAAATGTGCGTATGTGAGCTGTGGAGTTGGCGTGAAGCATTTAAATGTCATTTCACTCTTGAGTGTGAGCATGAGCATGAAAAAGGGTGTATATGCCATGCTTTTGGGCGTATGGAACCTTTGTACACGAGGTTTTTTTCAGTCCCAGTCCATCGCTGCTGCTGATGTTACAGGTTGTCTCATTTCATAGGGGAATATTTCAAGCCCTACCCTTTGCAAATCCATTTCAAGGGTTAGAGCCAAGTGTAAGGGCCAAAAGGTAGGGGTGAAAGTAAGAACTGGGATTGGGCCAAACAACCAATGACCCTATCGTGCATGTTTTTGGATGATAGCAAGAAGCCGGAGTACCCAGAGAGAACCCACACAAACACGGGTAGAACGTACAAAGCCCTCCTCCTCATTGGAACTGGACCCAGAACCTTGTTGCTGTGAGGTCACGGTGCTGCCCACTGCACCTTCATGTCACCTAGATGCTACAAAACACAGATAAACTAAAACAACAAAGCCTGGGAAGATACAGATCTGGGGGAAAATAAGAGACCGGCTGAATCCAGATCCCACTGAACTTTGGCCACAAAACACCAAACTGTTTTTGCAGTAGAAGAGCCTCGACCATGACGTTCCAGTTCCTCCTGGGTTCTAGTGTTTAATGAGTTATTGTTTAGTTTGCTTCAAAATATGGGCAGAAAAGTATATGTCAAAGTCAGATTTCAGTTTTATAATTTGCCTTGTTGAGCCTGAATGTCTTAATGGAAGCTGCATATTCGTTTTTACTCTCTTTGACGTTGTTCTTCTTTTAGTTACAAAAATAAAATTACATAATTAAACCTAGTAAGCCAGTAATGAATCCTAAAGCACTCCACAGTCAGTCATCTGAGCATAATTATTTACAGAAATAGACTAAGGACTTTTACATGAATCTATTTCTTGTAGAACAGCATGGACATATTATATTAAGAGAAAAGTGGGTTATAAATTATCCATAATTTATTAAACTTCTCTCAAGACATTGTAAAATCTGCTAGTAGATTATAATATACACACTTTTAATTTCCACTCAAGTTACTTTTCACCTTTTTCATCCCAAGCTTGTCTTACATCCAAATTTGTTAATTATGAAAATTGTAAATGTGCTGAAAAAATATTAGTTCCTGATTGTGTTGACTTATCATTCTATGTAAGTTCACTAAACTAAACTGAAAGCAGGTCTGTGTTTGTGGTTAATGTTTTAGACATAAATAGATCTCACAGGACAGTGATGATCTTATGGAATGTGATGGATCACTGCATATTGTTGCATCTTCTGTTTTTCAGTCACAGTGGGAATACTGCTGACTTTTACTGTAATGTTATTAGTGTCAGTGTTTTACCTGAACACGTTCATTGAATGATACACGTTCATATTTTGGGTGAACTGAACTCACTGTTTTACTGCCTGATCAAGGAAACTGTGAACCAGTTCATTCTAGTGTCTGTGAACCACATGTTCTATCTGTTTAACTTGGTTCAACAGGTGCCAAATGCGTTTAGTGTTCTAGGTTAAACCAGGTTAAACCGGGTTAAACACTGTAAAGAGCCTTTAATATTTAGCAGAAAAACATCCAATCTGACATCACCACTAACCACCAGCATCACCACATGCGTCATTGAAACCAGACAAAACACAAAAGCAGCAGGAGGCGACTGTAGCAGGAAGGATTCAACCTAACATTTAAAAGAAGACAGTGTTCATGAGTGCAGAATGACTTTGGACCATCTGAATAAAGCTACGCTTCCCTTCACACTGGATCAGATTTTGTCAACACAGATGTTGGCTGGTGCAGTGGATGTTATCTCACAGCAAAAAGGTCCTGGGTGAAGGGGGGTACCTTTCTGTTTGGAGTTGGCATGTTCCCCCCCTGTATTTGCATGGATTCTCGGGGTCCTCCAGCTTCCTCCCACAGTCTAAAGACAGGCTAATTAAAAGTAAGATTTGCATATTGATTTGGAAAGTTTTACGTCGGATGCCCTTCCTGACACAACCCTCTGTATTTATCTGGGCTTGGGACCAGAACAATGAGACACTGCATCCTTGTGGATACAGGTATAGGGATGTATGTAAAGGGCCTTACCCAAGGGCCCACCTGAGGATTTAACCGGCCATCCTCTGTACCAAAGCCAGTGAATCTAAATTGTCCATATGTGTAACCGTGAGAGTGACTCGTTTTTGCGTCTTTATGTTAGATGAACTGGTAACACGACCAGGGTGTACCCTACATTTGCTCAGGTAGTTGCCATAGACAACCCACTCAAGGATAGTGCGGTTCAGAAGATGAATGGATGAAGATGTTTTACTCCAATTTACTTCATTCCTTCCCCAGTTATTTTCTTTCCATACTCTCAGAAACTTCAGAGTTTGACAGATTCCTCTCAGCTTTAACCTTTTTCACTTTATTTCTTTGATTCTTGTTGGATATTTACTGATCCCAACATTTTGCTTGGTGTGCTCAGCTGTTCTGATGTAACT
Source organism: Maxillicosta whitleyi (assembly GCA_029822895.1). NCBI lineage: Eukaryota > Metazoa > Chordata > Actinopteri > Perciformes > Neosebastidae > Maxillicosta > Maxillicosta whitleyi. The sequence goes on from JAPSES010035787.1 coordinate 7,075, forward strand.
CATGTTGTTATGAGTCTTTGGTTTGAAATGGGCTTTATTTGTGTATTAACTCGTCTTTGATTGATCATTGATTTGTAATTTGGCTCCAATTCACTTCCATTCTAGAGCTGATAGTTGACGGAGGACAGTCTCAGTGGCTGATAAAATGGAGCAAGTTCTGCTCATTTCCAAACATCCAAAACATGACTACATATATGTGTCAAACAGGATCATCTACAGAATTATCATGGTCTTTTTTACCCTGAACTAAACACTGACTCTTGACAAATGCATCGACTCTTTCTGTCCAATACAGTTTGTCACAGTAGGACCACATCAAAAACATATGGAATATATGTATGTAATATTGTCTCAAACAATAAAAATAACCTCACATATGATAGAAATGAGAGATCCAATCATTATTGCCTCAACAACTTTCAAGCAATGTGAAATCTTTCCTCGTGTAAAAGCACTAGTTTCTTATCAAATTTATCAACTTTCAAAGTGAGAGAAGTGAGCCAGAAAAAAAATATATCATCTCATGTAACAGCATACTGAAGTGACGAAAGTGAAGTTTAGGTGACTGCAATTCTTATTCATCTGAAAATAGAGGGAAGGGATGTTGTACTAGAACCATGAACCCAGGAGACAGCAGGAGGTAGTCCTCATCAGATTACCGTAAATTCCAGACTATAAGCTGCTACTTTTTTCCCATGCTTCGAACACTGTGTCTTATTTTCCAGTGGGGCTTGTATGAGGATTTTACCTTCACCCCGGGGGTGTGGTGGGCAGTGATCATTCCCTTTTATTACTGATGGCAGCTCCAAGTATCATACTTGGAGTAATTACCACTACCTTTAGTCAGGTGCGGCTGCACAAGTTGCTTTCTCTTAGTTATATGTTATGATATTTTCTTTAAGTTTGTTACCTAGAGCTCCTATCAGTGATAATAGGGAACACCGTACAGAGCAGCTGAACTTTTATTTTGACATTCCTGGTTATACCAGAAAGCAAGCCATCTTAATAAAGAGGCATTGCAGTACAATTAACATATACACGCAGGAACCGGAGCCATGGCAGCGCACGTCAGCCTGGCTAATGGTTCCTTCTCTCACACAAACACACACACATACGCCTGTAACAAACACTGCAGTTTATATTGGCGGGCAGTGATTACATATTGTAGCGACCTAGGCATCGCTGTGCATAAGGGGGGGTAGCAGCTGCCACAAGGCATGCTGGGGGTTTATGTTAGTGTCTTGTTTTTGGGTTATTCGGGATGAGTTGGTTTGTGTAATTAATGTGATCGTCTAGTTTTGCCAGGTTCTATTTAGTTTGTGATGATTTAGTGTGTGTGTGTGTGTGTGTGTGTGTGTGTGTGTGAGGGAAGGAACCGTGAGCCAGGCTGACATGCGCAGCCATGGCTCCAGTTCCTGGGGTCTGTGTTCGATGTACTGGACAACGTACCTGTTTCCTGGTTGTAATTAGAAGTGTCAAAATAAGGGCTCAAGTTGAAGAAAGAAGTTGATTACTTCCTCTGCTCCTTCATTGCTGCCACAGTATCTCATGATTCAATGTGGGCACATGCAGCTTGTAGACATGTGCGGCTTATGTATGTACGAGATGTTGTTACCTTTATATCCTTATAAATAGTCTGGGTGAGGCTTATAATCGTGTGTGCTTTATAGTCCAGAAATTATGGTATTTTACCCATTCACACTCATAAATCGGTCATTTTTGTGCCTTAACCTGAGCAAACCTAAACACCATCATGAGAAAACAAACTTATTATTGTAACTTCTCACAGTCACAGTTTGGCCTTGCTGTGAAGTTTGTTCCAACTTATGGATATTAATACTAAAATGTATAAGATCTCACTAACTCACCAGCTCAGTCTCATGCTGTTTTTACATTACATTTGTCTGATGCTTTTATCCAAAGCGACTTACAATGTATAGGCATGTATAGCTTAAAGGGCCTAGCCCAAGGGTGTCCACCTGGGATTCAAACTGGCAACCTTCCGCACCAAAGTCAGTGGTGTTAGCCACTAAGCTATCCAGTCTGTTTCTCACTATTTAAAGAACTCTAAGTATGAATGCCTAAAGGTTTCTTCAAATAAGTGAGTCTGTTGGGTTTTTTTTTTTATTCCTGTATTGTAAATGTAAGCAGTATTTTAGTGTTGTAGACACGCAACAGATCTTCACAACTACATACAGTCAATACTTTGGTCAGGCAGCACAGTTGGACTGGGCTGCAGAACACATTATTATTGCATATTTTGCATTTTTTTCATCGTGTTCTTGAACTTTTAAATGACCAAATGCGTATTTTCATGTTCTTCCTCTACTACACATTCAATCCAAGAATAAGGTAAAGACAAAAACTAATTATTCCATCTGTGAACGGCTGCTAGAGTAGGTTTTATGTGTTTATAGACATGTGCGATAAGATAACTTCACAAACATAAGATATTTGACTTTGACTTTTCTTTTTTTTTTTTTTTTTTTGGTCTTTTTTTGTCTTTGGTGAATAGATTCAATAAAGAGAGACGAATGTAATGATGACATGTAAATGCTTACCAGCAACCAAAAGCATCTGTTAACATACAATGTTTAATAACGTCTGAAACACTAATCCCATCCATGCATGTAAATAATTGAGGTAACATGTAGTTTATCAGCTTTGCATCATTATCAGATGTGACACATTTGGAGGCTCCACAGTGAACATGGAAATATTATAATCTTCAGCATGGATTCACCAGTGAAATGGAGTTTGATAAATGACTGTGGTTATGGTTGTGATTCTCATACTTCTTTTTTTTTTTTTGTTTAGGTAATGATATATTTACTGAAAAAGATTCCTCTTTTTTAATGCAATAACCTTTGAATTTACTCTGAGCATTTATGAACATCTACATGATCAGTGAATTAAATATAGGAAACTACCTGATTTTCACTGAAAGATGCAAAGTTCAGAGGTTGATAAGATTAGACTGGATTACATGTACAAAGACGTTCAGAAATGATGTGATGACAATGACATAAAATGATAAATCAGTGATGAGAGCTAAATGTACGGTCAAGAAACATTTGGACAACACCAGAAAAATTGTTCTTGTTAATATTAAACCTCCTTGTTTTGTGTGTTGTAACTGCTGGGAGCCACTATTGCGATATTTGTGTTTTGTTCTTTTTTTGCATTTTAAGTGTTAAATTTAAGGACAATAAACTGAAGTTTCAGCTTTCACTTATGCTTTTAAAATGTTTGATGCAGATTTATTTCTGATACAGTTACAGTTTTATTTAACCACTTTTCACAACTGGATAATAAGGCTGTTTTCAGACTGGGTATCCAAATCCATGCCATACCTGGATAAGCTCACACAGATGCTGCGTTCACAAGCATGTACCCGTACCCGAGTACTGTGCCCGTTATAAGGCCAAAACAGAAGGTGTGGTGTGGAAGGAATTCTGACACTATCCAACAACCAATCAGAAGAAGGCAAACCCTTATGTCATCAACTGAGCGACTGTTCTGTTCATTTGTCTACAATGACAGCAATATTTTTACATGTTAGCCTGTTTCAAGGCAACGTGAAAAACAGCTACCTTTGTTGTCCTTGATCAATCACCGAGTGGTTTGGTAGATAAGATAAACATGGGCTGTGCAGCTTTTACAGGCGACAACAGGGGTGTCGTCTATGGTCTTGTGGTGATCAGGTCATTTCTCTTGTCGTAGTGGTGATCAGGTCATTTCTCTTGTCATAGTGGTGATAAGGTCACTTCCGTTGTCGGAGTGATGATTAGGTCACTTCCGTTGTCGTAGTGGTGATTAGGTCACTTTCGTTGTCGGAGTGGTGATCAGGTCACTTCCGTTGTCGGAGTGGTGATCAGGTCACTTTTTCTTGGGTGTGGAATGTTTTCAGACGGTATTCCATACTGGAATCCTCACCCTCCGTACCCAGGACTACCTTCTCAGCTGGACTCAGGTACAGAAGGTTTGCATTCACATTCACATTGCATTCATTCATAAAATTAAATGGACTCTATGGTCCAATGTACTTGGATATGAACTCAGACACTCAGTGTGAAAATGCCTTAAGTGTGTATACTCGACAGGAAATAACACATGCATATTAACTGTGATGTTTTTCTCAATCAGCGAGCTCAGTGCTTAAATTATCTGAGTAAGTTTCCTCTTTGCTCAGACTCTATTCACCACACTGATGATTCACAGCATTTATGAATCTCAAAAAGACATCATCATCTGTTTATATGTTCACTGCACAGGCACTAATGTTATTTAAAAAAAGGATTTAGCTTTCATACATGCATTGACACATTGCGTACTTTGTTTTGACGAACAAATGCACACCTACATATTATGGCATCACAAAAACAAACTCCCACAGACGTCCAAACACACGCTCATCGATAATTACATACATACCAGTGCATACAAGTGTTAACTACTGGGTATGTCAGGAGCAGCTATCACCCTGATTAGTCTTCATGCACCAGCGTTTTTGTTTTCTGTGTCATTTTCAGTCCCTTTAAATCATCTTTCCATCCTCCTCCTCATTACTTTTTCCTCTCATGCTTCGTTTTTCAGAACATGCAGTACGCCTCCCTCTGGCAGAACAGTAAAGTGAAAGCGACAGGACTCCTTGTGATCTATCTTATGATCACTTTTCCTTTATTTTTGACACACGATTGTTCTTATGTCAAACTCGTCCTTGAATAAAACCTCTGATCTCTGTTCGCCTCCTCCTCCAGGTGTTTTATTGGCTCTTTCTAAACATAAGCTGCTTCTGAAAGAGTGTCTCCAAAGACTGCCATCTGATTATCAGTCCATGGGAAAGATGAAGTTCAGATAGAATGACGCAAAATCACAATGAGGTGGTTCGTCCTTATGGTCGGATGAACTACTTTTTTACCAGCGGTGTTATCGTACCCTGTGTGTCTGAGCATCAGTGTCAGTGTTATTATTCTTCAACAGATCATCCACTTTCCAGATGCACCTTTGTAAGCTCTTGGATGACATTTGTGGGCATCGAACTTGACGGCCATTTTCAAGGTCTAATCAAGGTCAACGCATCAAATTATGTGGCTTCTAGAATTGGTGCCGTCTTGAGTACTCTTTAGCAAATGTACGATCTCTTTCATGTTTGACATTTAGGTGCAACTTTAGAAGCTTTCGGATGAGTTCTTTGGATGTCACCCTTGACCTTCATTTCTAAGGTTAAAGTGACGCATAAGGTAGTAAATTCAAAATGTCATGAATTTAAAAGCCATCGTATCAATTTTTATAGAAAGACTTTTATCAATCTGATCATTTTCAACAGTTGAACCAACTTTTGGCGACGACAGTGCACTAAATTTGCGGATCAGAGCTTCACGCGTTTGTTTTGATCGAGCACCTCACGGAAATTGCCGAGTATTCATCGTGAATTAGTTTTCCAAGATGGTGGAACACGTGAGCGTGCAGAGCTCCAGTTC
>JAPSES010035808.1:0-12556 GCA_029822895.1 Maxillicosta whitleyi
TTTGATCCTCAGGTGGGCCCTTGGGAAAGGCCCTTTACGCTATACATCCCTATACCTGTAGCCACAAGGGGGCAGTGACTCATTGTTCTGGTCCCAAGCCCAGATAAATACAGAGGGTTGTGTCAGGAAGGGCATCCGACATAAAAACCTGTGGCAAATAAACATGCGATGGGATTCACTGTAGCGACTCCTGATGGGAAAAGAAGAAAGAAACTTAATAAGAATTATTCATATTAAGCAAAACAGAGAAGAAAAGGGGAACACAAGCTACAACAGGCATTGGTGCAGTGTTCTGAGTTCAAAGACAATAAAAAGCACACACCTTTAACTGAAGTCACTACATCGTCTCTTTGTGCTGGAGTCTGTTTGCATGATGCTAAAACACCAGTGAACCTGTCGGAGGTGGGTTCAGCTCCTCCCATAGGTGACAGCAGAGGACACAACTCCTGTGTTTGATCCAGGGGAGACACTTGTTCAGGACCTTACTTTCTCTTTCCCATTCAGTCTTATGTGGCTCTCGACATGGGTTGAAGTCGGACTTCTGTGTGATGAGAAAACCTTTTTTTTTTTTTTTTGCAGATCCTCTGCAGCATCTTTGCAGGTTTAGGGTCCAGAAACACATCCAGCTTGGCCAGCAGCAGGGAAACCACACACCTTAATCCTTAACAAGTTCTTATGATTCATTGTGTCCTTTCCTTCATTATGTCTGTTGGGTATTCATGGTCAAAGTCCATCCACCTGTTCTTATAAAACACCTCCTACCTTTTCCATGTGGTGGATCAGAACGGTTCTTCACTGTTTTATTCCAGTTAATCACAGCGGATCAGCACCACTCAGGACAAGAACTCAATAGCAGCGTTGTATTTTCAAGTCTATTTCTGCTTTGTTCTTAGGTGGAGGCCGGAACCCTGTCACACCACGTTTCCTGCGCCACTTCAACGTTATTACCATTAATGATTATGACGACAGGACCATGTACACCATCTTTTCCAGGATCATAGACTGGCATTTCACGATACGGTAACTAGAAGGCATATGTCATGGTCATGAAGCTGTTATGTTAACTTATTTGAATTATGTACTACTTTACTATTACTGTTTATTTTGTTTCATTTGTGTAAACTTTAGAGTACAGATGGTGGGTTTTAGGATTGTTTGGTGCTTGTTGGAGGTTGAACACTAACAATACTGGAACACCTTTTTGGCCCAGAATGTTGTTCCTTTTTTGCTGTTTTGTTTGTGGTGTCGTCCATGTCTTTAGCCCCTTTTCATCCAACATTCCCAAGAACTTTTACTACTAGGCATTTGTTTACTTGGGCAAAAGAATTCATTGTATATGCCCCTGGTGCATTTCTACTGAAATTACCCAGGGAAAAAACTTTCCCTCAATCCCAAACTTTCCCTGAAAAAAGGTCCTAGTAGGGGGGTAGGACTTTTCAGACTCTGGAATACTTGAGAGTTGGGGCTGTGAGCAGAACAACAGCGATTGTTGGAACACACTTGGGTTTGATGAAACCACTGTATGTGGACCACAGATTGTTCTTCTACATGTTGCTGTTCTCTCTGTTTCTTTGTGTTCTGTGTTAAGTGTTTATTCAACCCTTTGTCGTACTCATACTCATCTTCTTCTACTTATCTGGGGCAGCAGCTTCTGCACAGAAACCGTAACAGCCCTCTCCTCAGCCACTTCCATCAGCTCTTCTGGGAGAATCCCGAGATGTTCCCAGGCCAGCCAAGAAATGTTATCCCTCCAGTGTGTCCTGGGTCAGCCCTGAGGTCTCCTCCCAGACGGACATGCCCTAAGCACCTCCCCAGGGAGGCATCCTGGAGGCCTCCTCAGTAGATGAACCAGCTCAACTGGCTCCTCTGGACATGGAGGAGCAGTGGCTCTACTCTGAGTCCCTCACAGATGTCTGAGCTCCTCCCCCTAGACCACCCACCTGCAGCGGAAACTCATTTCAGCCACTTGTACCTGTGACCTCATTCTCTGGGTCATTACCCAGAGCTCATGACCAACGGTGAGGGTTGGAATGTAGATCAACCAGTAAACAAGATCTGCTCCTTTTGGCTTAGCTTCCTCTGAAGCACAACGGACCAGTTTAATGTCCACATCACTGCAGACTCCGCCCCAATCCACCTGTCAACCTCCGACTCCATCCTAGCCTCACTAGTGAATAAGATGTTTGAACTCCTTCACCTGACATAGGACTTCCTCCCTGACCCAGAGTGGGAACTCCACCCTTTTCCAGTTCCTCAGACTTGGAGGTGCTGATCTTCATCCCAGCTGCTTCACACTCGGCTGTGAACCCCCCAAGTGAGAGCTGGAGGTCACTGCTTGATGAAGCCAAGAGCACCACATCATCTTCAAAAAGTAGAGATGAGATCCTCCCACCACCGAGCTCAACCCACCCACCTCATGTGCATGTAGCCTGTGGCTAGCCACAGTGCTAACCAGCCACTCCATCAACAAAGTTTTCATCCAATATATACCATAACCTCTAGACAGTAAACTGTACAGATGGCATACACTGTTGTCACACCACTCCTGTTAAAGAGCCGTTAAAACAATTAAAAAAAACAAAAAAAAAAGAGCAGCCCACAGGACCAGAAGGCATATGTGATGACATATCCCATAACGGTTTTACTGTCTGCTCTTGCACTTTTGAATTACATGTTTTGACAATCTCATCCAACAAGACAAAACCTGTATTGCACACTTGTGTCTTTGGGTGTGAAGTGTATGGAAGTGTTTGTTGATTATTTTGGAATTCACTAAGTTATTTAATTGGATGGAACTGGTTATGTTTCATGCTGTCAGTTGTGTTGCAAGAAAATTTAGACGCAATGACCAAAAACAACCCACAAAGTAAAAAAAAAACAAAAAAAAACCAATCAAAAACAACTGTGCAGTTTTCCTGACTTCTAAATGTTTTCATCGACAGGTTGGCTTTCCCCAAAGAGTTTGCTGCTCTGACCTCTCAGATTGTCAGTAGCACTATAACTGTGCATCAGGAAGCTGCCAAGAACCTGTTACCTACACCCACCGAGTCATCCAGGGCATCTGTTTGTCCAGACCAGAGACTGCAAATGAACCATCTGTCATCAAAAGACTCTGGGTGCATGAGGTAATATTTTACACAACAAACAGGAGACAATGCCAGACAGATGTAACTATAATGTTATACAACCTTAATTAACTAATAGACCTCATTAACACACATGTAAACACCAAATGACTTACAAAATGAAATTAGTTGAAAAATAAAGACATTGCACAATATAAATACTGTATTTAGAACATATTAATATATTACAGATGGGCGTTTCCTTCACTGAGGTCAACGCCCATCTAAATAATGCATTAGTCAGATTAATCTGTTTAGTCTTATCGTCTAAACATTTATTTCAGTGTAGATTTGATAGATTTTCCCCATGTAGTCTGTGAAACTGGCTCTAAATGTTCAGTGTGTAATCTGTATCGGCATCTGGGAGTGAATTTGTTGATTTCCACCTGATGAATCTGTCTACAACAGTGATACTCGAAGTGTGGTTGGTCTGAGAACTCCCCCAAATAGTCCGTGAAAGGATGTCATAAAAAAAATCACATTTATATCAGTGTTTATCAAATCACCCTCTCCTGACTTCCAAAGCAACATTAACGATACAGTTAATTGTTTTATAATTAAAAGTTAATCAAATGTAGCCAAAATAAGCCTAAGAGTTGATTCTGACCATTTTTGTCTGTATAAACACATGTTTTGTGTCACCGTGTCGATACAGTTCGGTTACCTAGGTTACCTATTGTCATATTAAAGACCATTTGTGATCTTTGAACTGTGGTGGAAATGTACTAGAATACCGAACTAATCAGAAACAAAAGAGTGAAAGAGTGAAACAAAACAAAGAGTGACTTGAACCATTTTAAAATATGACAAAGGATCAGTGACTGAAGAGAAAAGCTGCAGAAACGACGACCAATGTTAGCAACGAGGTGTAAAAACATTCTGTTAGCATTGAGCTATTAGCACCATTTGGTATATAATGTAGACTTAATTTGTACAGGTGTATTTTTTTTTTTTTTTTTTTTTTACAATTTTTGGAAAATTTCAACTTCAGACCTGACAAACATGTTCTTTATGTGTGCCTCAATTTTATTTATTTATTTTTACAAATTTTTGAAAAATTTTGGGGTTGGCAGGTTATCAGTGAGTTGTTAGGTTTTCCCTAAATAATTAGGTTTAACATGAAATATGAAGGTTAGAAAGTAACACATATGACTCCATTCTGATGAAGGTTGAATCTGTTCTCTGTACTGACCACGGTCACTCTGTTTCCTCTCTCTCTCCTCGCTCTGTCAGGTTCTGAGGGTCTACTATGATCGTCTTGTCCATGACACAGATCGGTCCTGGCTTGTAAGTCATTTACAGGTGGTAATTCTTAGTCACCTCAAGGAAGACTTCCATCAGCTCTTCCAGCACCTGGACCAGGACCAGGATGGAAAGGTGACTGAAGACGACCTCCGCAGCCTCATGTTCTGTGACTTCCATGACCCTAAAGGCGAGGATCGCAGCTACCGCGAGGTCCACGACCTGGTGCAGCTCCGTCAGGTGGTAGAGACACACCTGGAAGAGTACAACAACATGAGCAAAACACCCATGAACCTGGTGCTTTTCCGCTTTGCTATTGAGCATGTGTGTCGCATATCCCGGATTTTCAAGCAGCCCAGTGGCCATGCCTTACTGGTCGGGGTGGGAGGGAGCGGCCGTCAGTCTCTCACCCGATTGGCTGCCTACATGGCAACGGCAGAGCTTTTCCAGGTGGAGATTTCCAAGACATATGGAACCACTGAATGGCACGACGACCTAAAGCTCATCATGAACAAGTCTACACAGGGGGAGGCTCATGGTGTGTTCCTGTTCACCGATACGCAGATTAAAATGGAGTCTTTCCTCGAGGATATCGGCAACTTACTCAACACTGGTGAGGTACGGTGGGTTGAAAGGAGGCACGGAAAGAGGCTGCATGGATCAAATTATTACACTGTCAGTGCACAATGATGAATAACTGCAGTGAAAATTGGATGAATGGAATCACATTTTCATTCTTTATTACATTTTATTCTTTGTTAAGATGCAGTGTTTATATGGAGCATGACAGAAATCTGGCTCTTTATATCCCACAATAAATACTATTACAGCTGTTACCTATTACTGCATTATGATTATGATGTGATGTCGACAACACAAAAGGTTCCACTAACAAAGATTTGTGCTTGTGTATTTGATGTCTGTAGTGTAGTGCAGTGAGGATGGTTTTAACATTTGGTAATTATTTTTCTAATGATGACAAGTGTCCCTGCTGCTATAGAAGATCAGAATAAGCAGGCATAAGGAGGAGACACAGGGACAAACATGAAACAGGGAAATAGTATGGAAGTGTTTCAGTAAAACTGCCATGTTTTCTATTTCTATTTTGTCTGTTTTAAGGTGCCTAACCTGTTCACAGTGGATGAGAAGCAGGAAATCTGTGAACGAATGCGTGTGTTAGACCGGCAGCGTGATCGTGACCAGCAGACCGATGGCAGCCCCTTGGCCCTTTTCAACATGTTTTTAGAGCGCTGCCGCACACAGCTGCATGTGGTGCTGGCCATGAGCCCGATTGGAGATGCCTTTAGGAACCGTTTAAGGTGTTTCCCTGCCCTCATTAACTGCTGCACTATAAACTGGTTCCAGGTGGGTATATGAGCCGGACATACTGCGTAACAGTTTTGTAGACAGGATCACCCGTATTAAGACCAAATGATGACCAAGGGCACTAAGCAGCAATAGTGAGATAAGACCAATTTAAATGGATTGAAGCAAAGTCAAAATAAAAACCAAAGTCAGATTCACTGCACGGCCGTTATGGTAAACATTGTCTTCATAGTTACACAACAGTATGATTGGTATGTATGATTTGGCCAAACCACATATCCCTAACTCAAAATGACCAGTGACATTAGACACCAATAGTGACTCCTAGTGCTGAGGTTACCAAGCAACCAACTGGAGCGAGATCATTTTGACAGAAGTATTGTGTGGCCAAAAAAAGTCTCCACATGGTTTTAACTCAGTAAATAGGTAAATGTGTCCCATAGGATAAGTATTACATGGGTGATTATGTTGAAAACCAGTTGTTTATCCCCAACTGATGCAGTGACTAGCTTCTCGTGTCTATAGATCCATTCTGTGGTCCTGAAAAAGATGTCAATCTGTTTCATAAGGAGACTGTTGAAACGACTAAAACTGGGTTCAGAACTGTCTAATACATTATTAAAAAGTGGAAGGATAGTGAGGAACCTTCGTCTTCAAAGAAGAAATGCAGTCAGACAAAATCCAAAATGGCCGTCATCCACGATTATGTTGACGTTTGGTGAAATCAAATCATGAAAAGGTTTGTTTGTCCCTGATATTCCAACATGACAATGAAGGATTCATCAACTCAAACTGAAAAACTGCACTGAAAAAACAAACCTGTAGAACTACTCAATAAAAGTGAGGGAACAGTTTACACTCATTTAGTCTGAGAAGATTTGAGCTAATAGTTTGAATAAAATGTAATTAAATTTAAAGCTAAAACTATTTTTAAAAAATGATTTAAAAATAATTAAAAAAAAAAAAAGCTGTAATAATGCCTAATTTTGAATAGGAATATGAGCATCTATTTAACTTATTAATTAATTAGTACAAGTAATTATAGCTCAATCTTTAACATTAATGAATATTATGTGAAATCATAGCTGAATATTTTAGTTTTATATTTGACTTTTAATTCCCTTTTAAATGTAAATTCCTTCCACAGTCTGATGAAGCAAAGGAGCAGCTTTAACTCATGGTGTAAGAATATGAACCTGAACCAAATAAGAACCTGAACCAAATATGAACCAGATCCAAATATGAACTTGAACCAAATATGAACCTGAACCAAATATTCATGGAACAAACCAAAGAAAAAGCTCCTAAAAAGGTTCAAACACAGCAGAACTCTGCTGTAGAAACAGAATAATACTTCAGATCAGATCAGAACACTGGAAAAAACACACAAACTGTCCCAATGCATGCTGGGAAACTGGGAAAGCTGCTCTGCCAACATGTCACAGTATTATGGGATGGATCTGACTGTATTATTGTTAGTATCAGTTGTTACTGTTAACACACGGGTAGTATATGTAGAACTGAACCATTAAACTATTAAAGTGGATTCAGATGGAACTGGTTTACATACGTTTATGTTAAAAACACTTTAAATACTTTTTACAGTGTGGGGTCCAGCTCTAGGTATAAATCATGTCTGATGGTCCTAAACCAAAGTCCAGACCTGAACCCCATTTAGAATCTGGTAGATGTACCAGAGAAGACTTTGCACTGCGGTCCAACTTCAAAACATCATTAAAACATGATCTTGGCGAAAAACAAATGCAGCTCTGGACAGAAATAAATGTTATAACATTTCAGAAACTTGTCTCATAGTGTATTAACTCTAAACCTTTATGTGACCTACCTGCCTTGTCATTCTTTGTCACATGTTGTCATAGGTAAACATACCTAGACCTAGACCTAGACATAGGTAGATAAAGGTGAACTTTATTAATCCACAAGTGGAAACTAATTAATTTAATCAACACAATAAAAAAGACAGGAAGACAGCTAAATAAAAACAATCAGTCCATGAATCATCAGACTGAGGGGTGGTGGACTCTAACGGCAGAAGGCCTGAAGGATCTTTTCTAGCTCTCAGTGCTGAATCTTAAAAAGAAGTTGGCCGTTGCAGCTGCTCTTTGAGTTTGTCCAAATGGACAGAAGATGACCTGGACTTTCTAAGATACCCTCCACCTTCCTCAGTGTGCATCTTTGCACCACCGTCCCCAGTGTGTGCCGCTTCCCTTCAACAGAACCAGGCTTTTTCATCAGTTTGTCTTTTTTTGTGTGTCCCTTTGGTCTGGTGCTGCCTCCCTAGCAGAAAACAGTAAAGAGTGATGTGTCCCTCATGCTAACTAAATTAGGTAGATTACATATGTAGCTATACAGAAGATTATACACAGCTGTTTTGGATGAGGAAATTTATATTTATATTTACAAAAAGTATTTTTCGACTAGATTAGAAATAGTCTGAACACTAAGGTCTAATACACAGTTTCAAAAATATTTGCAATGTAAGAATTTATCATTTACCATATAATTTTTCTCATGTATTCAATTTTCTATCTGGTCACATTCTCAGTAGACCATGGCAGTAAACAAACCCTGTAGATCCCTGACCTGACAGTAACACCACTATGTTTCGCTCCTTGTCAGACGTGGCCTGAGGATGCCCTTCAGGCAGTGTCCTGTCGCTTTCTGGAGGATGTTGAGATGAGCAACGAGTCCCGAGAAGGCTGCATCGACATGTGCAAGAGTTTCCACACCTCTACCATTGAGCTGTCACTTCGCTTTTCAACTGAGCTGCAGCGCCACAACTACGTGACCCCGACCTCATATCTGGAGCTCATCTCCACCTTCAAGGCCCTTCTGAAGATGAAAAGAGTGTAAGCTTATGATGGACACACTTTTAACTCCATCAGTGCAGTGGTATAATTATATACATATCCTCATTGATACCATTGAATGTGTCCCATCAGATTATTGCTCTCAGAGAATGAGGTGAAATGTGTCGAGTAGTGGTTGTGTTGGTGTTGGTCAGGACAGATGCAGTCCACTGAGCTGTTTCATACAGAACTAGTTCTTTTATTGTCCCCAAAAGAAACCATAACTTGAAGCCCACAAGTTATTTCAGATCCTCCATGTCAGGATGAAGATTTTCTCCTGCAGAATGTAGGTCGATGAGTTTGGAAAGACGGTCCTAAGTGGCTGAAGTCATTTAATGTCAGACTAGAATCCAGTGGTCAACACTCCACAGGTCCACTATAAATCAATCTGAATGACACGTTAGCGAGAAGTCGTAATGTCCACAGTATCTGCACCAAAGAAAACAGCATCTGTTCCATCAAATCCAACAGTTAATCATGTCTGAAGCAGTTAATGACCATGATGACTCTGATATCCTGGTCCTCTGGGGCTGGGCCCACTCATGCCTTCTCTCCTGTCATTAAAGACCAAAACAGAAACACTATTGCACAGTTCCTTCCCACAAATGGTTAAATGCCTAACTCCAATGGCCACAGGGTGGAGGGTGAGGTATGCTGGTTACAGTTTAAATGGTTTTGTAATGTCAGAAAAGGTGATTTTAGCTAAACTTTGTGTTCTGAAAGGACTGACCCATCCACAAATGGAATTGTGGCTCAGTTTCTGATGGTCAGAAGATGATTTCCAGTAACCGCTCTGTGTGTAAAGTATATGTAACGTGTCCTCTGTCTGATTCAGGGAGGTGATGAAAATGAAACATCGCTATGAGGTCGGCCTCGAGAAGCTGGAGTCGGCAGCAAGCCAGGTGGCCACCATGCAAACGGAGCTGGAAGCTCTACAGCCACAGTTACTTGTGGCCAGTAAAGATGTGGATGAGATGATGCTTGTCATCGAACATGAATCTGCTGAAGTGGCTGAGACAGAGAAGGTGGTTAAAGTGGATGAAGCAATGGCCAATGAACAAGCCATGGCTGCCAAGGCCATCAAGGATGAATGTGACGCTGACTTGGGTAAAGCCATGCCTATCCTGGAACAGGCTCTGGCTGCGTTAAACACTCTCACCACGCAGGTAAGAACAGCAGATACAGTATGTGTTTGGAATGCAGGGGAGGCGGCTAAAGTGCACACATTCTTAAGTGTAGAAAACTGATTCAATCAAAAGTGAAGGTTTGAAAGGTGAAAGAAAAAGAAGGGGAAAGTCAAAGTACATCCTATTAATATAAGGTTAAGACTGTTGAATGTTCAGGCCAAATCAAACACAACAGACTGAAAATGAGGAGCATTAACTTCACTCGAACTTACATCTGTTGCTACATCTGTTACATCATATTTATGTTGTTGCATGATTTCTATTTTTTTCAGTCTGTTACACTGTAGGGTGTGTGGTACTTTGTTCTTTCACTGTGTTTTTTAAGTCCTTTCCATCTTACATTTATACTTTGTTTTGCTCTTGTTGCACTTCATTACATCTTCTACATCTTCAGTTTATTTCATTTCTTAGGTGTTTTGCTACATCTGTTTACTCCACATTTGTTGTGTAGCACTCACATAAATATTTCAAGGGATCTTTTGGTCTTTTCTAAGGAAAAACTATGTGGTCTTTCTGTGGACAGAAGACACAATCAATCAATCAAACTTTATTTATACAGCGCCAAATCATAACAAAAGTTATATCATGACACCTTCGACACCCTCAACTCCCCTACTCTAAAATCTAAAATAAAATCCTAGCTAGAACCCTGGTGTCCATCATTTATTTGATAGATCAAAATGAAATTGCTGATCCAAACACCTCATTATTTATGAATTAAAATAATAGAAATTGTCAGGAGTGCTCAAATGTTTTCATACCACTAAACCTTCCAGTCTTATACTAGTCAATCATTTTTGATTGGTCTTCAGAGTGCTTGTGATTTAAATGCAGATTACATCACATTTTATGACCAATTCTTGCAAAAACTATGAATTTTCACAGGTCCCATACTTTCTGTTGGCACTGTATACTTTGTGTTTTCATCGTTTTTAGAGTAGGCTTGCAGTGAAATTCAAAATTTAAAAAAAGATAATTTCCTTCTGTACATTAAAGTCTAACTTAGGGGTGGGCATTTCCAGGCCTCGAGGGCCGGTATCCTGCATGTTTTAGATGTTGCCCTCTTCCACCACACCTGGTTCAATTAATGATCAGCTCATCATCAGCTGTGCAGAAGCCTGATAACGACGTAATGGCTTCCAAGTGTGATGGAAGAGGGAAACAACTAAAACATGTAGGATACCAGCCCTCGAGGACTGGAAATGCCCACCCCTGGTCTAACTAATGAGCCTGTTCTAAGTAAAAAGTCCAGATATTAGTGCTAAAATGTAGGGACTAAAACTAAAATTTGCCATAAAAACAAATACTCAGCTTAATTTGATTGAAACTCTTCTTTAAGTTTGACAATAAAGTATTTAATTCTGTCACTTCCTACCAGTGGAACATCATGTACCAACAGCTTCTTTAAGTTAATAGTGTCATATTTTATATTTATATATTATAGCCATATGTTTATCGCAATGACCTGGTGGCCCACCACCCAGTTGGACCATGTTCATTGTTGGGTGTGCTGTTTCACCGTCCATAACGCACTGGTGTTTCTGCAGGACATTACAGTGGTGAAGTCCATGAAGAGCCCGCCTCCAGCTGTCAAGCTGGTCATGGAGGCAATCTGCATTCTCAAAGGTATCCGGCCCGATCGTGTGCCAGATCCGTCTGGTTCTGGAAAAAAGGTGGAAGATTTTTGGGGTCCGGCCAAAAAGCTTTTGGGAGACCTAAGGTTTCTTCAGAGCCTCCACGAGTACGACAAGGACAACATCCCCCCGAACCTCATTGCCATAATACGCAACAAATACATTACGAATCCAGACTTTGTACCAGAGAAGATTCGAACTGCGTCTGCTGCAGCTGAAGGCATGTGTAAATGGGTTTGTGCCATGGACAAGTATGATGAGTAAGTAATACAGGTGTTTTTATGGTTATTTGTTGAAAACTGAAGCCCATTTAGAGCTACTGTAGATTTCCATTCAAAGTTGTCTGTTGCATCAATAAGCGTTCAACAACAGAGATAATATGAATTTAGAGCCTATATTTAGAATATATACATACTGTATGTACAGTGAGATGTGAAATGGGTCTGGGATCTGTTGTCAAAAATCATTGCACGTTTTCATATTGGTGAATATTAAGTATTAAAACAGTTTGCATATTCTCCTCCCGTCTGTGCGGGTTCTTTCAGCTTACTCCAGATTCCTCCCACCATCCAAACACATGCACTAACTGGTCAGGTTTTTTCATCTGTACATGTGAGCCCTGTTATGAACTGGTGACACATCTGGGGGATGGGCTGGGATAGGCTCCATCCTCCGTGAGCCCCCGAAGGACTGAGCAGTTTGGAAAATGAATGAATGAACCCCCTAATCATGTTTTTGTGTGTGTTCTTCAGAGTGGCTAAGGTGGTGGCTCCTAAGAAGGAGAAGCTGGCAAAGGCTGAGGAGGAGCTGGAGGTGGCCATGGAAGGCCTGAAGATTAAACAGGCTGCACTCAGAGAAGTTCAAGATAAATTTGCAAAACTTCAGGAGACTTTGGAAGCCAATAAGAACAAAAAGACTGAACTGGAGAACCAGGTCTGTGTGAACATCAGTGTGCACTTGGATTATTTATTACTTTCAAGGTCTCAAAAAACCCAGATGCATCAGTGAACTAGAAAAGCACCAGCAGACCTCCGCCAAGTGCAACCGCCCCCACCACCACCACCACCATAAATATTAGTCCCTCATTTATTTGGTCAGCATTTTAAGATTCTTAAGTCCATGGACTATATGAGAAAACATGAGTCGCCATCTGGTGGACATTTGTTATTATT
>JAPSES010035838.1:0-12555 GCA_029822895.1 Maxillicosta whitleyi
CATGTATGTATTTATTTGTATTTATTTATCCTTGTGTCATTTTGTGTCCCTCACAGTCCAGGGGTGTTAACAGCAGCCAAAATATATTCCGCAAGTAAATCTAGCAAGTTCACCTGAGTCAAGGAGGTTGTACAGTGCAGCATGTTCTTAGACTAATGTGACCCCCCACAGGTGCATAATGACCCAAAAAATAGTGTTGAGCACTAACCTACTCTTAACAGAAATAGCTGGACAACTTGTATCATTTTCTACCGTGCTTTCACTTTACAAGAAGGACATCTCACCTTTTTGTTCCACTCAGTGAGGAGCAAGGCGAGCCCTGTGTACACTCTTACTTTGTGTCAAGCCCTGCTCTAGATGGAGTGGTGTGGAGGCGTCCAGTTTGAGAGAGATAGTGGAAGCCTCTGACGGGGCCCTGAGGAGGTTTATACGTGTCATGGACAGTCGAACGAGGTTGGCTCGATGGGCTTGTGGTTCACGACAAGACTGCTGCAACTAAATATATTTATTTTACAATACTCAAAGTGTGCTCCTATAACTGTAATTATAACACTTGATTTGGAGGTTTTGTGCCATGATTGATGATAAATAGTTAAAGTGTGTAAGAGTTTAGCACGTTTTCATGTAAAATCTGAATCTGTAGGAAACACCAACAGCTCCTTTTCATAACTATCAGTTGTGTTAAATCTTACATGTGTGTGTTGTATTAGAGCAGTGGTTCCCAAGTGTTTTTCCCTGGACCCCCCCCATGTGTTTCCTCACTAAGAATGACCCCCAGCGCGCGCACACACACACACACACACACACACATTAAAACAAAAAGAATCTTCCTTTGTTTTAGCTCTAGATAGAATAATTAAGTACCCTACTGAGTGCAGACCAAAACTTTGCCCATTCAAGTTTTATCTATAGACTTTTAATTACACAGGAAATGTGCTAATATAATATTATTTAATATGCACAAACCTAATTTTAACAAGCACATAACATCAGAAAAAATTCTGCGACACCCCTCATGATCTTTGGCAGCTCTTTGACGGGGCTTTTACATCAGGCTGAGTGATTTAACACCATGACCTAATACAGGACTATAAGAACACTTTTCTGACTTCGCTCAATTTATTGCCTTTGGTCGCTTTTTGTTGCAACAGCCCATGTCTGCACTCACACAATAGAACAGCGACATTATGAGTGGTGTTCATGCAGGAAACGAATGTGTAACAAGTTAGAAGTGTCTACCAACAAAACAGTGCACTGCTGACCTCAGCCTTTTCCATCAGCTCATGCAGAGCCTGTAGAACTGAGTCACAAAGGCAGCTGTGACTAAAAGCTACTAATTTAAGAGCATCAGTCGTGTAAGCATAGACTTGAGATGTGATAGGCACATGCATTTAGGGACAAAAGTTAACTGTTGAATGTAGATGGCATGAGTGCCTTAGAAAAGCAAGAGATTAACACCTGCTTCCTAAACAGACATGCATGCATGATGTGTTTATGGTAAAACATGGATGAATCTTGGGCTGAGTCTTGTTCATGAAGGCAGTTTGCAGTTTGCGCGTCTTTATCTCATGAGCTCATTGTGACTGGTTTTCAGTGGAGTTGAGGTGCTGAAAGTACAAGCAGAGCGTTTACAACTCCCCATGTTATCAGTGAATTTAACAATGCAGATCCTTGAAGCCATGCCAGAAGCCAGAGTTTAGCCCCAATTCACAAACCACCTTCAGAGCTGAAATCTTCTCACAAACAAGCCACACCAGCAAACAGAGGGAAAGGATTTCACTGTCACTGCATACACTTATTCAGTCTGTCAGCTGAATATATTACCAACATTCACAAACACACACAGCAGCTCCACACAAACACACCTGCCTCTCTATACGTCTTGTCTTCTTCCGCATCCGTCTTACATTATGAGACTCAATCAATCCTGGATGGACTATTTATCCTCCTAATTTGATGCTAAATCCTATCCAGTACAAACAGCTTTATTCCATTTTCCTGCAGACCAGTAGCGTCATCGTTATCTGGAGCAACTACAAAAAAAAAAAAAAAAAAAACACACACACACACACACATAATGTAAAAACCACCGAGATCAGTTCAGCTGAGTGCAACTGAATTATTCATATGAGGAAAATTTACAACAAGCCTTCATTACTGGCAAAGACGAATGTTCACTTTAGTGCAGTACAAGAACTACAGGCCTAACTAAAATACCACCCTATAAGCAGTGACCCATAACCATTTTATTGGTATGAAACACCAATAAATTACACAAGAAACCAGTCTGAAATTAATTCTACAAAGACATAATTGCTTTCTGCAGTAAAAAAAAAAAAAAAAAACAGTACAACATTGGCCCGTAACTCATAAATGCCATTTGAAAAATACAGCTCAGGTTCAGACACAAGTGCTACTTTACTGAACCCAGTTAGCGTAACAAGTCAGTACGCGGTAGGTCGTGCACTTCTTCACATGTCTTGATGAGGTTTAGATTCTGAATGACAGCTGGTGATAGGCCATTAGTGTAGTTTGATTAGTTCATTTATAAATCTATTTGCTGAGAGGGGCTCAAAATGAGAACAGAAAATCCACTTCAAGTCATCTAGTGTCACTTTGTATGTGTATTAGAACAGATTATGAACTATTTATAAATTCCCTCACTGCAATATTGTGAAATCATGCTGTAGATAAAATAAAAAAATAAAAAAAACTTAGGGATAAATTATACCATTTGATGTTCCCGCTCACAATTTATGTACCATCTGTATATGAACTTTTATTATCATTATTTTCTTATTATTATTTATTTGACCATATTTGACCAACTTAATGTCCACAAACTCTCATATTCTATAGCTTTGACCTCATTCAAAGATTGAACAACTTCAAACCCAACATGGATGAAGATAAGTTCTCAGAAAAAGGAAAAAATAACTGCTAGGAAATTAGAAACACATGGTACAGATCTAGAATAACTCTGAAGTCACAATATTTGGATAGAAAATAAATAAATTTAGGATACAGGCAAACATTTCAGAACAACTAAGTGGGTGAACTTAGGGTTAAGACTATTTTGCAAACTGCTATTTTAAAAGGTCAAAAATAATGTGTCAAGCTCAAATTCCAAAACTCAGTGAGTCTGCACAACATTGCTTTCAGGCTTACTGAGGTTATGCAATACCATTTCATCAGTTGTTTTCTATGGCTGTCTTGAATAACAGTAGTGATACAGTATGTGGGTGAAAAATTACCCACACACATTCCTGATGTGACAAACACAACATACCTTCATACAAGATACTAATATCAGCAGAGATGTTGTTTGAAGATCAAACCCCCTCAAACTCATCTTATTTAATAAAACATTTGTCTGAGTGTCAGAACGGGGAGAGCCGGCAGTGTTTTGTGTGTTTGAATACAGCTCTGGTGCTTGTCTCACATGTGCTGCTGTTTGAGCTTTAGTTGTGTTTAGTCGAGGTTATAACATTAAAAGCCTTCAATTATTATACAATCATAACTTCTAAAGCATCTGAATTCAATTTCCTTTAGTAATAAATAATATGTGGAGGTAATTTCCTTATGGTGGGAGAGTTGCACTGCTAAATGAATACAGAGCAAACACTACCTCATATACTTCAGTTACACCCTGTGCTAGTTTTGGTTGTAAAGCCAAAAAGTAAAAAGAAATGCAATTTTTATTTATCTGCCTCAGTGTTTGATACAAATAAAAAATTCTATCCATTATTGGATTACATTTTTAGGCTGCTAGATACTAGAATAATGGCATAAAACCAACAGAAATATAATGATTTACTATTATTTGTTTAAAAATCAATCATCAACTACAAATTATTTGTTGAAATACAAAATTGCAATAATATTGTTATCATCATAACATCCCTATAAATTCAATAATAGTTTAATAATACACTAAGAAAGCGGCATTTATTTACTCAGAATTTTCAAATATATAACTTTTATTTGTTTCAATTTGTCTTGTTAATAAAAACTGAACATGGCAGATGATATAATGCACAATGAGTTTGTTGGTTCAGTAAAGATGTAATAGTAAATGGTCTGCACATGCACATATATAGCTCGAAGTGCTTTACATAGCCTCACATTCACACACACTCACACACCAGTAGGCGGCTACTATGCTAATGTACCATGCCAGACCCTACTGGGAGCAGTTTAGGGTTCAGTGTCTTGCTCAGGGACACTTCAACATGAGGAAAGTAGAAGCCAGCATTTGAACCACCAACCCTTCAGCCATTGGACAACCTGCTCCACCATCTGAGCCACAGACGCCCTATGTAACGACCATGCTTATGCATTTGTCAGTCACTGTATTGAAATACAAACTGGACATATGGAAAGTGTGTACAACAGTATGAACAAAAGGTAGTAGTGTGACATCCCTTTGCATTTAGGTTTTGTCCAAACAAAGATGGTTTTGGTCGTATCTGCAAAACGTTTGTATCAAATAGGCCTTTCATCCACACAAACTGGTGTTTTCAGTCACTGAAACCGCAACTTTTTTGAAACCGGGTCCCAGAGTGGATAAATTTGTACTGTATGACCAAACTGCAACTGATGTCATAGCTCCACCTCTCTAACCTTTCACCCCCGAAGCAAGACACCACTTTACAACAACAACAATGATACACAGGAGTGCTCGTGCTAAAACATATATTGAATTTATTGGAAGTATTGAATCCAAATCTTCAGCGACTCTTTCATTACAAGCAACAAACAACCATAGCTACATGATTTTGGATCTACCGCAGAGATAAACAGGTATGCTTTATGCACATGCTCTACATCTTCTTCTCCCTTTTGTTTGGCAGGAGCATTACAATGCCACATGCAGGCCTGGTATTTGTACTATGTCGTTTTTTGTCGTTTAAGGTGGTTTCATGGGGAGGCAGATATTTCCTCCACTGTTTTTGAAAAATGACAAAGAAAATGATCAAACAGGAAAAGATAAAGTTTCATCTGGACATGGCCTTAATATATCTTTGACCCTTTTCTTCAGACAATATGAGATTTATTACATTAATTTTCTATTTTTTGATGTTTTATACTAGGTTTCATTCAGTACATGTCAGATGTTTCTTGCCATGAGGGTAGGAGTCACATTAAATAGTGACTTTAAACCTTTAGAATCAATTTAGCTCAGTTTCTTGTGTCTTTTAAGGCTGTGCAAATATATTGTGTATTTTATTTTATCCAAAAAAAAAGAGAGAATGAGAAATAAACATTTATGCTTATTTCAACCCTGCAAAAATAATAAACCTTACATTTCTTTTTGTGACTGAAATATTCATACCATGACCAAAACAAAGGTCATAAGGATAAAATAAATAAATGAAAGGTAATTCAAACAATGTGAGCATAGACAATAAAGTACATTATTTATGTTTCCTTCCACTGTTTTCATAGAGGTACATGGAGACTATTACTGTGATTATGTAAAATAATTACTATTACCTCGAATAATCACGATATGACAGTTACGTAATAACTGTGACAGCCCCAGTCCTGTGCGAATGTGCTTTCATACAGTGGTGTAAACATAAGGGCAGGGGAACACTGCATGCATGTGTGGGTGTATTTGTTTGAGCAGCGATCTTATACACTGTTAAATTTAGCAAAAAAAAACAAAAACAAAAAAACAAGCGTAAGCCAAATAACCAAAAGAAAAGACCTCATGCTATAGTATTTACAGATGTGAATGATGTGTGTGGGTGTGTGTACCATGGTAGGATGGGGAAAGGTCTGGACGGATTACTGAACAACCTCTAGAGAAGACAATAAGAGGCCGTTGGGGGGAGGAACAGTGAGAGGCCAGATTAATGAAATATGAATGTGTTTACTGAATAGCTGTCATGGCAGCCTACTGATGGCTGAGGGATATTAAAAATACACCGTACGACTGATGGCTTCACCTACACAGCAGCGACCCCAGCCATCTTCAGACACTGCTCTAATCAGCATACAACTCATCGCAATCACCCACAGAAAATTATCATCACATTCTTCATCACTATTTCCATCCTCACCATCGCTGCCTGTTCATCTACATTATCGCTTTCATTGTGCAACAGTGTCACGCTGCTGAAGGAAATTGAAGTTGGCCAGATCGATAAATACAATATAAAATTAAATTAGCTGCCAAGATGAGGTGAAAATGTGAAAATGAGTGTTAGGAGACAAAGAACGGAGCAATGCAATATAATCAAAACAATCAAAAAGACACATTTTGAGACACTATGGTAAAGGCCGGTGCTTCCTGCTGAGGAATTAAAAGAGGTGAGGCCTGTACACTTTGATGTGTGTGTGTGTGTGTGTGTGTGTGTGTGTGTGTGTGTGTGTGTGACCATGACATCATTTCTGCAGTGTCTAATCAAGGAGAAAGGGAGCCGGCTTTTGCAAGAGGGCTGTAATGGAAACACAATTGACCTGCTTTAATAAGAAAAACATGATACCTGCACTTTACCCACACTTTCACAAAGACACAGAACACCTCCACTTTACCTGCAACGACACACAGCCTCAGCACCTGCAAACAGATCCAAATGTATCTGTGCTCTTTTGAAGTTTTATCTTTTCTCAGTGAAGGATGGCAATTCGGTGCATGGCAAAACTCCATCTGTTCATTTCAATATGAATGGCCATATAAGTTTGGTGCTGCTGGAGCGGCAGAGATGTGAAATTGCGGATGGCATGCAGAGCGGCCCCGCCACGCAGGGTTAATTCAAGCCGCCTTTGATGTCTGTCTGTGTGTGAAATGAGCTGGTGGTCCAGAGTTCACATAAACATGCACGGGCACATGCGTACGCGGCTGTGTGTGTGTGTGTTTGTGTGTGTGTGTGTGCGTGCGTGCGTGCGTGCGTGCATGCGTGTGTGTGTGTGCATGTGTGTGCATACACGTGTTGTAATCATCACACCAAAAAACTCAAGAGACCACTTGTGTAGCCACATGAATCCAACTGCACAGGCAGTAGCTCAGCTCATATCACATACTGTATAGCACTGAACACAAGTGAGAGCACGACTTTTATTGTGTCAATGACTTGTGCAATCTTAAATCCACAGCACCCTCCACCTCAAACATTCCCTCACATGCCATCCACATTCACATGACAATGGAAGCTAAGCTGCCTTTGGGGAAAAAACAGACTGCTGGCTTTCACGCACATCTATGTAAAGCTCCTACTGCTGCAAACGTAGACATGACAGATTTCTAACTCACACAGAAAGCATATGGGGCTGATTAAGCTCTAAATAATCAGTGACCTTAATCATTGTGACCCAGAGCATCCCACCTTTCAACAATACATCTATACATCAGATTACTGTAGTTCAAGTAAGTCACATGAAATGTAACAAAATCTAGATTAAATTATGGACAATCTTAAATTGTCTGATGATCTTCTTTTCAGAGAGATCATACAGATCGTGTCAGTACCAGCGTTCAGTTCAAAGGATCCTTCTGTCATGTCTAATGTATAAGTTGGAGCTGCTGACGTCAGCATCCATCATGCTCCCAATACCATAAATGTATATACAAGAGCAACCCATACATATTTTTAGACATACATTTATATTTTTATGTTGTATAATCCATATGTAGTTACTATGTTATTATTGGCTGCAGATACAAACTGTGATTTGTACTAGGTATAACTGTGCATGTGGTTATTAAAACTTACCTTACCTTATCGCCACCAAAATAATTACTGTGTTTTACTGACTGCATTGCATTAAAGTTGTTCGTAGCTTTATGCTGGTAGACCAGTGTGTTTTTAATGCCCATTTATTATGATTCTGTACACACTAAAAGTGTTCTTTTACCTTCAGACAGTGAAGAATTAATATAAGTCCATGAGATGCTTGTCCAACTACTGAACAGTCTGTTTTATACAAATGCTTTGCTGAAGTAACGATGCAAATCACAAAAAAAACCTCTGCAAAAACATTGTTGGCTCATTATAAAACTCCAGAGAAACAAATTATGCTGCCACGGCCATTAATGGAAAACAAAGCAGTCGCAAATGTATCTACAGTGAACTAGTGTTGACTTCATGTGGTCATGAATTTTGAGTCGTCAACAACCACAACATGAGGCAAAACCACAGCTTGACCATCCAGGAATCTCAAGAAAACAAGGTGAAAATGTGGTGAGTGAGCTACATTCCAGAGCATCAGCTTCACTGTTAGTGCCAAAACATGTTGTTTTGTATTAGAAATTATTGATGGCAACTTTAAAAGCAAAAGTGATATAGCACGACTACAACGATCGTTCATTACATCAAAGGCTACAATCAGACTGCAACCAAATGTGGCCCAAATCAGATTTTTTTTTGTCGCTATTTGACCTGTATCTGTCCTGTTAAAGATAATCTGAACAGCACAAATCCGATTTTTTCAAATCTGACCCAGGCCACTTTCATATGGTCCTAAATCCGATACATATCAGATATTTTGCAATGAACAGCCAGGTCAAATTTATCTGACCTTTACATTATTGAAATGCAACAAACGTTACTATTTTGCATCCCAGGAGGAGCAGCGGTATGAAAAACAGACTTGTGATTGGTTCAGTATAGACTAGTTTGTGCATATTTCACAGAACCTATCCCAATTCCAGACGGTTTTCTAATATTGAATACACTAAGGAAACCGCATGGCTGGCTAAGCTAGTGGTTTTGTAGCCAGTGATTAAATCTATTTTAAAGTAATGACATAAAAAATACCACACAATTAAGTATCACAAACCTATTCCTGAAATAATACAACATATACTCATAGCAAACTGGGAACAATACAGGCAACATGAACATTGAACTTTTTGTTAAAAAAGTGGTGTAATAATCAATACAATAATAATCAATTTAACACTGAAATGATTTGATGACTTGTGTGATGTTTGAGGACAGGACTACCTATATCTATGGGTGTTTTTATGGAAATAAAAAACTGAAACAAAAGTGTAGTACAATCACTATGACTATTAAAAAGCTACCATTTAAATCTGTTTAAACAATAATATGCTGTTCTTGTTTCATGTTGCCATGCATGTCATCCATCTGAAGCATTTGACTCCATCTGTGGATGCTCTGTTTCAACATGTACCTCCTCCATGTGCATCTAAAATGTCAGTGAACCCACATTAATGAGACTTTTAAAAATCCATGGACAAATTACAGATGTTTATTTACACATGACTAATATTATACCAGGATGTCCAAATAGGAGTAGGTCATTTGCAGTGGAATTCTTAGTTTACAAATTAGAGATGGCAGATTCACACAGAATGGAGATCACGACCTCCACAATTAGAGTGGAGGTAATAATAACAGAGGTCCAGAGGTAATACTGGTCCT
Organism: Maxillicosta whitleyi; assembly: GCA_029822895.1. Lineage (NCBI taxonomy): Eukaryota > Metazoa > Chordata > Actinopteri > Perciformes > Neosebastidae > Maxillicosta > Maxillicosta whitleyi. The sequence continues at coordinate 9,396 of JAPSES010035838.1, forward strand.
GTGAGAGTAGGGCTTGTGATAGAGCGGAGGTGTGAATGTATCTAATGGTAAAAGCAATTTCACAATTTTGCATTCCATATTACCTCAAATACAAACCATGTATCAATTGTAAACAGGGTCTCTAATAACAGACAGGACAAGGTTGACATACAAATAAAGGCCAGTCCTCAAATACAAGCCGGGTATAAAAAAAATACATAAATAACAATACATTTCTGCTGTCTGACATAATAAGGCGGCCATGTTAAGCATTTAATTTAATATATTCAATGAATATAATGTGGCTATTTTCAACAATTGCTGCTCTAGATAACTCATGTTAAGTGTAATTGTTTGGCTTCAGTCACTGCAGGTGTGTGTCTGAAAGATTTACAGAAATATGAAAGCACCACAGGAAGACAATGCATACACAAACAACAGGCCTGTCAGCAATGTATGTTTTTTTATCAGCAGATCAAAACAAGGTTTCACTATAAATATGACCTACTTTTAAACAGACAAAATAAGAATAAGAAGTGCTCCCAGGCACAACAAATCCCACCCCTCATGCATATTTCGAACATTAGAAGTAAATGGGAAGATTTTGCAAAATCGTAAAAAAAAAAAAATTAAATAAAATAAAAAATTAAACTGACCTACTTTTCCCAAAACGTAATGACATCAATTCTGGGTCACTGCTAATCTATAAACCTAATTTGGTATGAATTCAACCAGTAGTTTTGCTGCTAAAGTATGAAAAAAAAAAAGAAGCATACCGAGCCAAAAACAATACCCCTTGCCTCTCCTTTGGGGAGGCGGGGTAATAAAAGGCCTGGTACCTTCTGCAGTTGAGGTAAAATCAAACAAAACAAACAAAAAAAAAAAGACACATTCTCTATTGGAGGAAATTTGGAACATGTATTATGAGTGTACTTGAAACCGTATCTTCTTGAAATTTTATTTATGCATGAGTAATTTGTTTTGCAAATGAATTATAAGCAACACTGCTGCTGACTTGATTAGGGATTATGATTCGGTGATATGGCATGGTGATGATATCATAAAATAAACAAAATATGAAAGTAAAAAAAAAAGTAGATTATTTATAATTTATACAGTTATAAATGTGTACATTTATTCATGTCTAACATGTTGCAACTTAATAGAAGTTCACTAAAACACATCTTCAAATCAGATGCCCTTGTGTGTCTTTCACAACATATTCACTGTTACAGATTAGTACAATGTGTGTATGTATCATGTTTCCTCAATGCATTTGAGTTTGCAAATACAGTAGACGCACATCCATGAGTTTATGTGTAATGCAACAATTGTAGTAGATGTGCACAAATCCCATCAAACAACAGAGCCCTGGGAAACGGGCCAGAGGCACAGATGAGAGTGAGTCCAGCTCAGAGCCAAAGCAGGGAGGTGGGGAGGTTGGGAAAGGAGGGGGAGCTTCTTTTCATGATTTAACAGACAGAGGAAGACAGCAAAGTGAGCTACGATTTATAGAATTAAAAAGATGTAGGTAGTACTTCGAAAGACCCCTCTCAGATGGCAGTAGAGAGTCTTTAGTGCCTACATGATCAAAAATTAAAACACTTTTCTGGGACTTCCACAGAACCACCCACCGCTGAGATAAAAACCAATTAAACTTATTCAGAACTGTGACCAATCAATCACAGGCAAGTGCAGGTGGAGGAGGAAGAGAAGAAGAGAAGAGGAGGACCAAACCTGGGAGACTTCAGCGCACCAAAACTCTCTCAGATGCAAACCCCCATGAAAAATAACACCGAACAAACAAATTTTGTTCACAATGCTGAGAAGGAAAAAAAAAAAAAAAAAGTCACAGCTACTGCTTCACACACAGCGAAAACACTCCCTCTGCAGTGGAATGAATAAAACACTTCACACCTGGAATTTTCTAGGGCATCATGCCACTCTACATTACCACTGCAACCCACTCAGGGAACTGTACCCAGTTTTTTCCCTCTGTCAAGCACAGATAGCACCAAAGACACATCATGCGCTCTTAGAAACATCAAAAAGAAGACTGAAAAATTACACAAGCGTGCAAACACTCACTCTCCAAATAATAGTGTAGAGAGACAGGGACAAGGGGAGAAAAGATTTGCAGCGTAGGCAAAATAAAGCATCTTCCTCTGACAGGGCTGGAGCTTTAGCAAACCTCTAATCCTATTTTGACACATAATGCTATATTGTTTTCCTTGAAACAAGTGCAAGGCCTTCTATTCTCCTAAAAAGCCACTAGTATCATGGACACTTTGTTTCCCTGAATTCATCAACCAACAATTAGTTACACAAATAAAGTTCCCAAATGTAACACAATAAATGTCAGAGAGATTCAGACACTCCAGCCATCTCTGGTTGTTGAGTACTGACACTAAAGGGACTGTTTGGCCTCAGTGGGGCTTTACAGCTCTATATAATGGCACTGGACTCGACAAGCACACCAAGTGATATACTGGAAGTTGTTTTATAATGTGTCCAGAGTAGACATAGAGTAAAACACTGTGCACACACCATGCACTGTGTACAACTGTATTTTAACACTGAGTTATTGATTTCTGTCAGCTAGCTCGAACTGAGTTAAAACTTTAAGACTTTAAAAAAAAAAAAACTGTTTCAATGCAGAGCTATCGGACAAAGAACGGTCTAACAAACCTGCTGACATCCACTTGAAACTTACAACGGACCAGGTTAATAAAGTAAATCATGTGTGGATGGGGAATTAAAACATATAGGTTATATATGTTTAACAGAACATTGAAGGATATAAAATATTGAAAAACATTTTATGAAATATGAAATTTTATAGTCTGATATTCTGAAAATCACAGACTGCAATAGGAATGGGTGTGGTCAGTGTGTGCTTTTCAACATTTTAATATGTTTCTAACTTTCCACTGTATTTTCTTTTGTTGCTATTTTGTTTATTGTATTCTGTTTTTTATGTAACTTTCGTGCACCTCTGCAGTTTTCCATTGTGCAATTGTGTGATAACATCTGTACAATGATAATAATGGCTATTCTATTCTATTCTAATCTATTCTATTCTCTTGAACCCTTTCATGCATGAACTATGAGAACCATAATCGAGATTTTTATTCGTCTTTGGAAAAAAAAAGAAAAAGAAAAAAAAAACCAATGTGATTTT
>JAPSES010035858.1:0-12552 GCA_029822895.1 Maxillicosta whitleyi
ATGAGGAACTGAGGCCAAATAATGGCATAAATTGTTAAAAAAAAAAAAAAAAAAAGCACTTTTTTATTGATAAATTTCTTTTTGTTCATGTTTTTAATACAATTTTTAATTTTTCACACTAAAACTAGATAGAAATTAAATGTATAATTGTGGAACTGATATCATTTCTATATTATTATGTTATTATTTTAATGATCCGGCCCATTTCAGGTCGTATTGGGCTGGATGTGGAACTGAACCAACATGAGATTAACCCCCCCCAGACTTAGATTAAGATTTTCTTAGAATTCTTTGCAAAGTGAAATCTCTGGTTTGCGTGCATCTCTGTGGACGAGGAAAACGAAGAGATTAGGAAACAATGGTGTCACATTCCAGCTTGCACTTACCAGTTGTTGCTTTGTGCGAGGAATGTACACCTGAAACATCAAATACAGGTCGTACAGGTGGGAAGTCCGTGCATCACCTGCGTCTGTCAGACATACCGGTATATTATATTAAGCATATACGTATGTTGACAGTCCAAATTTAAGATTCATATTCATAGGTAATACTTGACCTAAATTTATTTTTAGCTTCTGCATGTGATGTGTGCAATATTATCAGTCCATCCCCAGTTTAAAATCCACCACAGACTATGGTTTGTTTATTAGCAGCAGGTACTAGTCATTTTTGTGCGTTAATGCGGTCAAGGAAAAAATATATTAGACCATCAAAAGTCATCAAAACAATGGTTATGCAATCAAGTCTTAACTCCTGTGTGTGTCATGTGACTAAAACAGACAAAAAAAGTAAACATGGAATGTCTAAAAGCACTGTTTTTATCAGTACAATGACATAGATATTAATGTAAGAACTGAAATGTTTTGGTTTATTATCAAGAAAACATGTTAAATGGATTAATATCAGCCCTGGAATGAAACTATTGTGAAATATTTTTGTTGTTATCGTTATATTTGTCCAAACAAATGGAACTTTTTTAGTTGCACCAGGCATTAAAATGAACAAGAAATGGAAGAAAACAAGGGTGGTCTAATAATTTTTTCCACAACTGAACCTAGTCTCTATTTAAAGTCATGCATTTTAATAGGTTTACAAGTCAATCTAATTCACCCATAGGTCAGACTTGTGATGAACTGTCTGCATGTACTTTGACCCTCTAGGACAGGGGTGTCAAACATGCGACCCGGGGGCCAAAAGCGTTCCGCAGGATGAATTTGTGAATTAACTCATTTTAGTTCAGGAGCCAAATACAGACCAATGTGATCCCAAGTAAAATAATAATATATAAATGATAACAAGTACTAATTTTTTTTTTTTTTTTTTTTTGGTCTAATATGAAAAAATAACATTGCACTATGAAAATATTTAGATTTAAAACTATCCTTTAACAGCAAAATGTGAATTTTTATTTAATTTTAACACCGTTCTGCCACTGTGATTACATTTTAACAATATTCTGCATGATTTTGTTAAAATTGCACTTATTTTTCTTACAAAATGTATGTTTTTTTCAGGTTATTCACATCTTTTTTTGAGAGAGGATAATTTGTAAAGGTTAATATTTTTTATTGCACTAAAAGAAAGAGGAAAAGTTGTCATTTATAAGGTATTATGCCGTTATTTTACTGGTCCGGCCCATTTGACATCAAACTGGGCTGAACTAAAATGAGTTTGACACCCCTGCTGTAGGGGATGAAGGTGTTCAGACAATGAATGAATTAATGGAAAAAAAACAAACAAAAAAAATCATTTTCATTCAGACAGGGAATGCATCTCTAATCACGTGATATTTCTCTAACCAATTAGAACTCTTAATCTGAAAATCTAGCCACTTATGAACCAGCATCATTATTATCTTTTAAACTATGATCATTTAATGCCTCTGGTGCAACACTGTTAATTTCTTTGCCTTTTTGATTTTGCTTTTATGCATCAGCTGGAGGTTAAAAATGAACCGTTGTTTTCCATAAATCCTTGCATATCAAATATAACCCATCACAAAACACCAGGATAATTTCTAATCTAATCTGAAACACATGGTCTCGGTTTTATTTTCCACAAAGGCATTAATGCAGATGATTTACTGAGTACTACACTGGGGTAGGTTTAATTACTTTAACAGTAGCTTTCATGCACACACTGGGACTATTAATAAATCAACAGTGTACTCGCTCTACGTTTATTACTGTGTGATATCAGCATATATTTTGTTTTCCTCAGGCGGGGACTTTAGCCCTTTAGCACGTGGTGCCAATCTGAGGCACTTGGCACTCACGGTAAACCCATGAGCAACTCCAGTCTGCTCATTTACAAACATCCATTGCTCACCATCTCTGCCTGGCTCGATGGCACGTGGCGCTGACCTGCTTTTTAAGTAAACAAATTGATACCGGAGAGGGGTCGTTTTATTATTTTATTAGGACTCTGCATCAAAATTCTTTCACACTGTTAGCATCTTGGGCAACGGTAAGCCGTCTGAGACCCCGTTCACCCCGCAGTTGTATGCTTAGCAGGACACAAACAAGTCACAAGTGTGTGTTTTGTTGCGGGGGGGCTTTTTGGAAGGTGACTGCAAAACAGTCAGCTTATAAACTGCCCTGCTCATGACACCTTTAGCATGAGGCAAGAAAGGTCACATTCTCCTTCCACCTCTTGTGCTTAATACTCCCCTAATCTTAGGTTTATTCTGACTTCTCATACCAGTTTCCAATGGTGACAGCGGCAGTTCATTTTTGTTGTCACCACATTTTTTTTTTTTTCAGGGTGTTTGCACTTCTGTGTGACCTGTTGTAGTGGGTCGCAGTGTGTGGTTCTGTTGCACGATGCTGTTATTCCTATAGGCACTAACCCAATACCACTAATAGGATTAAGGAGCTGGGAGTTAAAAGGGCATGTATGGTTAGAGGAATTAAGGGCTTTATTCAGACTGTGGGCAAAAGTGGCTTTTATAAATAATAATAATAATAATAATAATAGTAAAAAAAAAAAAAACATTTCTATTGTGGAAGGTTGATCAGGCAGTGACATATTCACATGTTGATGTTGCTATTATTATTATTATTTATTATTATTATTAAAGCGACTGGGCAGCTTAGTGGTTAGCACTGCAGGAAGGTTGCCTGTTCGAATCCCAGGTGGGCCCTTGGGCAAGTCCTTTACATTATACATGCCTATACATTGTAAGTCGCTTTGGATAAAAGCTTAATGTAATATGATTTGTCACAGATTTTTACGTCGGATGCCCTTCCTAAAACAACCCTCTGTATTTAACCGGGCTTGGGACACAATGAGACACAGCCCCCTTGTGGCTACAGGTATAGGGGTGTAGAGCGTAAAGGACCTTTCCCAAGGGTCCACCTGGGTCTTGAACCGGCAATCTTCTGCACCAAATCCTAAGCTACCTAGTCACTCTAATAATAATTATAATAATAATAATGGATTAGTTTTATGTAGCGCTTTTCTAGACACCCAAAATGATTTACATTATTGATCCATTATTCATTCGCTCTCACGTTCCTCCTCTGGTGGTGGTAAACTACATAACGGAAGCACGGCTGCCAATTGGCGCCGACAACCCCCGACCACCAACAAACATTCGTACAGTAGCGTTGGTGGCACTGAGGCAAGGAGAACCGCCACCGACAACCCTCTGTACCTCCTGAGCCATGGCCGCCACATGTTCATATGCTGTTAACATGCCCCCAGTATCCTGTTTATGAGGTTTATCCTGGATTTGATTGCGGATATGCACTATAAACACTAGTAAGACTTGTGGTTACTCGTTACTAATGGTTTGTTAATATAAGCTGATATCTTAGTAACTGGTGCCTAATATTAAAGTTTTGGTGGTTACAGAAAACAACACATATATACCACACATGGGGCAATTGAATGACAGCGTCACATCATGGATTTGTCTTGAGAATCTGCTGATGTTGAGGATGGATCTGTCTCTGTCTTCGTACATAAAATTATTAATTCTAGTTCTTGTCTTCCAGTTAAATTTAAAGGACTTTTTCAGCTTTAATTCAGATCACCATCAATAGAAAACTATAACAATTTGACACTAACCTAAACTAAAACCCAACAATGTTCACCATGATGTTTAGATTCCCCAAATTCTGGAACACTTTAGACCTTAGTTTACCAATTAATTCATCTTATTTCAACTTCAAGAGCACATTAAAGAGGCGCCTTATAAAAAACCCAACATTCAACTAGCTTCATTTTCTGTTAGATCGTCTTGTTTATGTTACGTTAGTTCCATATTTCCTTGTTTTGAATCATTTAATTGTTTAGTTTCTTTGTTAAATAGTTTCCTTTGTGTTGATTTAGTTGCTATCATTTTGTTTTTAATCATTTAACTGTCACTTATTTATGATTTGTTATCATTTCCTTCCAAGTATTTCAGTTTTATTGTAATTATTATTTGTTATACTTTGAGGAGGGTCTGTATAAGACTAATATGCTTCTCCCTTCTCCTGCACAGTGTTTTTTTTTTTTTTAATTTCATTTCATTTACTTCCCTTTTGTACTTAGTATTCTGTGCGAAATAAATAAAATATGATGTAGTTTTTTCACCAACACTTTTTTTTGTCGCCTCGCCTGCAAATTCCCTGCTAATATGCTGTGAAATTGAGCTTTTCTGTTGCATACCGACACTGACGAGGATCATTTCCTGTCCATAAGACATGTAAAACATTAGAGAGGAATTTTATGATGTTTAGAGATAAGACAATTAGGAGATTACTGCAGGTGTGCATGAGTAATTGAATAGTTAAAACAATAACCCTAATAAGCATAAAGAGTTGACTAATTTTTCATTTGAGGGAGGGGTTAGGAAGAGGTTTATGTTTGGTTTCACTGAGTATGTGTGTTATGGTATGTTCAGTTAGTGTTTTAAAATATTAAATTGTGTACTTAAGGTTCACCCCATGTTTAAGTGGTCATTTTTTTAGTTATTAAGATGGATGGATGGATGGATGGAAGCTTTATTAATCCAGAGGGAAATTCAGGGATGCACAATTGCAAAATTCTTGGCCTATAGCTACATTTTGGCTGATCGTCAATACTAGTCCAGATGTTATGTTGTGTTTCAGTGTGTTATTTTTGTTATTTATCAAAGAGGTCATTATATAAGTGTTATATAAATATAAAATCTACTTTTATTTTAAAGTCTTTCCATCCTTCATCACATTATATTTGAGAGAAAATGGATTCAAACACACACATTTCTGAATAAGCCTTTAATTTAACACAACAGGTAAATATCTGCCCCTGCCAGTGATGGAAAGGCATCATATTTGACACTATCAATGGTTGGCCAGTATGTACAGTAGGTACTATATAATAATTATTTTGACATGAAGGTGATGATGATGCTCCAGCTAAAGGACTTCAATAGATAGATAGATTCCTTTTCTTGTGATTGCAAATAAATACTCCAAAATGTGAAACCACAAGGGAAAAACAGAACCCATTCCATTCATAGTGCACACCCACACATGCAAAACAAACAGGTAGCGCCTGAAAATATGCAGCGATCATAAAATAAGCCATTAAGCCATGATTATGAGCAATAAATTATTTAATAGCTAAGTCACTAAAATCCCCATTATAATTAAGTACTGAATAGTTTGATAAGTAATCATAAATCTGACTGCAGTGCACAAACAGGTACATAAAAACAGACCTGATTCTATTATTCTATTATTGTTGCTGAATTAACCTGGATTCGGTAGCACTCTTAAATCCAAACGGACTCATTTTGTAGTTTACAGTAAATTCACTAAATACACAGAACCTTAACAGTGTTGCAGTGTAATGCCCCGTCTCTAAACCATACAGTTTATCTGTAAATAAGACGGAAAACGGACAAAATGTCAGAGCACATCTTGTACAGTATGTGTAGAGATCGCGTCTGCAGATACCTCTATTTTTACCCTCACCACACCGTCGTGTTCCTGTGGAAACCTTCAGGGCCACGGCTCATCGATCACCCCTTATGTTAAGTGACATACTTTTGATGGTGTTTATGAGCAGTCCGACTCGGCTTCGCACCGGCACAAATTCAAAGCGGAGGTGCACAGGGCCAGCGTACAATTAGACGCTTCCATTAATAGAAGCCTACGGAAAGAAATATTGACATCGTGGGCACGTCGATAACACACAAACATAAAACGGAAACACGTCAGCGGCGCTTCTTTAGGAAACAGGAAATTTCCATAGAAGGGAGACATGAAACAGACTCACAGCTGGACTTGTTAACAGCAAATGAGGTGTGTGTGTTCAGCATGTGTAAGCGGAGTGGCTCCTATCTATATTGTGCGGCTATAAATGCCTTGTTATTGGTTGTAAAAGTGCAGGCGTCAGGACACGGTGAGCTCAGGGTGAAAGATCTAATATGTGAGTGAGTACAAATCTAAACCATGTGCGCACAGGGTGGACGTTCTTTAGTGGAACACAGTTCGTATTTGGATATTCGGTGTGCGACATCAGAAAGGCAATATCATTAAGCTGTTTGTCTGCGTGTGAGTCATTGCGGACATTCGTGTTTGTGAGTGTGTGTTGCCCTGTGGCCCAGGTAACAGTGGAACATGTACTTTCTGATAGATTAAGCCTTACATAACTCCGCATTCCACTCAGCAGGTAAACAAGCACTGGGACTAAGGTCAAAAACAGCGAGGGACCGGCCAGGCGCTGGAGGCCGAAGCAGATCCGAGCCTCAGTGACCCACAAACACAAGCTCAGGCTGTCATTAGGATCCGTATTGGGGGGGGGGGGGGATCCGTATGGGTTAGAACAGTGTTTCCCAAACAGTTTGCCATCAGAAATCATCAGGTGTGCCGTGGAAAATGATCCAGTTTCACCTGATTGGTTCTGTAAGCCCACAGTGTGATCCAGATCCATAAACTGCACAGTCTGCTGCTACTGTTAATAAAAATAAAACTGAACTGGTTCTGATGTGACACGCTCTGTTGTTAAAGCCCCCTCAGTAGTGACACATATATTAGTGAGTTACCCACAAACCCCAGGTATCGGGTTGGTGCAGGAGGAATATGCATCCCATAATAAACACCAGGGAGGTCAAACTCATTTCAGTTCAGGGGCCAAATTCAGCTAAATTTGGTCTGAAGTGTGCCGGACCGCTACAATAATAACATAATCACATATAAATAATGTCAAATCCAAACTTTCCTTACATAATGAAAATGTTTCATCTATAAACTGTTTTTAAAACAATGTGAATGACATTAACGACCTGAAATTTCTTTAAAAAAAAAAAAAAAAAGTCCAATTTTAACAATATTAACTTATAGATCACAGTGAGTCTACAAATACATAAAATATTTAATAACAGGCAGAAAACTGGTAAAATTTCACTGCACTTAAGATATTTCAGGTCATTCATATTCAGATTTCATTAGATTTATTTTTGGTGAAATTACAGTTTATTCGAGTGTAAATATAGGAAAATTACATGAAAATATTTACATTTACAAAGAGAAGCATTTGGAGTTGTGAGTTTTTAAAGGTTATTAGGATCATATTTTACTATATGGAACCTGAACTAACATTTTTGTGACTATGTTAAGTGTAATTTTTACGCTTCAAATTCATCCCACGGTCCCAGATTGGAAGCTTTGGCGGGCTGCATTTGACCCCCGAGCCACATGTTTGACACCCCTGATATACACGGTGATTACTGCACTTTCTAGCTAAGATGGCCGTCTTAGCAAAGTCGCCTTGCCAACGTTCCAGAAAAAAAAAGTCTGTCCTACGCTATTGGTCCGCTATCCTTGCAACGTCACGCCGCAATGGTACGCTATCCGTGGAACGCCCCACCCCACCCCCAACCCTAACGACTCACCGAAGGAAGTGTCTGGTTTATGGTGGTGTGCCTTGTGATTTGTCACATGTCAAATATGTGCCGTGGTACAAAAAAAAAGTTGGGAAACACTGGCTTAGAAAGCAGCGGAATCAAAAGGAACCGTTGTGAAGTAACGGTCTCCGGTGGAGGTCCAGGAATGTTGCTAAAAAGTTTAGGAGATTGAGAACACTTTGGTGTGGAAATGCGTCTGGGAAAATATCGGAGCTGGGAGGAAAAACTGCTGCACAGTTAAGAATAGTTTTTAAAAAAGATATATGCCTCAGATAACGTACAGTATTCATTACTCTGCCGTGAAGAACCTGCGAATCAACTTGCACGCTGGGGGAAAATCTATAATTAAATCAGCAAATCTAGAACATTAGCATTTTATTTTTCCCTCCTATATGCAGAAAAGGTGACGGAACGGTATAAAAAGGATGAACATGAGGCCGTTGTGGAGTTGTTAATTGGCGTACGCACACTTTAAGTTTCGTTTGGTCAGTGTGACTTAAGCTCTTCTGTGTGATAATGTTGCAAATCTGTAGATTAACCTAAATACTTCAGCCTGAAACCCATTAATACACAGGGTAGGATATATACTGCTGGCCTTTATGTTTACCTGCAACGCTTCAATGAGGAAATTGTCCAAGGTTTGATCTTAAAAAGCGTTAAATTTGTGTCTGATTAAGACTGGCTACAACTGGATAGCAGCATGACGAAATATCGGAGCTAAAAGAAGAACTTAAGACAGATGCATGCTTCAGATAACGCGCAGCACCCATTCCTTTACCGTGAAGAACCTGCAAATCGAGTTCCACGCCGGAGAAATGTTTCATTAAGTCAGTATAGCCTGAACTTTAACTGCTTTTTTACCCTTCTCTACAATAATACTATACGTAAATATGCAGATAAGTGTAAGAAAAAGAAAAAGTTCTATTGTAAATTCAAGTTATAAACTAAAAATGTACAGTGTTATTTGTATTTAATTTTCACTCTGACAAATAATATGACAGTTTAATGAACCGATAGAAAGGAATAGTGATGTTTTGGGGTCATTTTTAAAGATTTACACCTTACTACAATACCATTTTCCGAATACAAAATAAATTTTTAAGGATGATCAGCTTTTCAAAACATCTCAGTTTTCAATGGGAATGTTTTCCAGACCTGCGTCTTCATGTACAAATATGATCACTTTTCTCATGTCCTCCCAAAGGTTTTCCAGAGCAATTATCCTACACGATACTCAAGCTAATTTTCTGAAGGGAACTCTAATTTATGAAAAGATTCAAGGCTTGATATCATTTGATTTTTTATTATTATATCAATTTTATCACATTTAATTTTTTTTGTGCCCTTCCTGACACAACCGGGCTTGGGACCGGCACAGTTAGGCTTGCGTCCCCTTGTGTTTATTGGGATGTATAGCGTAAAGAACCTTTCCTTAAGGGATCACCTGGGTCTTGAACCAGCCATGTTCCGCACCAAAGTTAGTAAGAGATAAGATAAGATAATCCTTTATTAGTAGCGTTAACCACTGAGCTAACCAGTCGCGCAAATGAAGCCGGAGATGATCAAGAAATACGAAGAAGGCACGCACATCGGTACCCTCGCTAGGGAATATGGCAATATGGTTTTGCGCGCATTAGCTAATTACCATAGGTTTCTATTGCCCACCATACGACGATTTTGCCTTATGATCCCAGCTATGGTGGGGGTCCACTGTACTGACTTCTAATGGGAAAATACACGAAAGCCCTACCTATCCATCTATGAAAATATTGTCATTCCTGTTCCTTTCTAGTTGTAGCGGTCTGTGTGAGCGTCCCTCGGGCAAAGCTGTGGCTCGTAAAAGTGAAAGTCTAGCTGGGCTTCACACCGATGGATTTAAGCTGCTATTGGGAACAGCAGGCTTTAACAGCAGCAGACACCCAGATTACATTACAAGACAACAAGCTGATTACATTATAGTTAAATACACAGTGCTCAAATGTCAATACATGCACCTGGACCCTCTAAGTAGAGTGTTAAGGCTTTAATATAAGTTGACGTAAATCAGTTTTTCTGCCTGTTTAACCTAAAGGCTGAGAATAGTCTGGTGTCAGCCGCATTGCCGGTTTCAGAGCTGCTTTGCATACGCAGCTCTGAAGACTCACTAATACATTAACAGAGATGAGATTAAAGGAATGTATGAGGGGAACCAGCTCTGGACTCAGAACTAAGAGCTGAACCTGATGAACCTATGCCAACAGTACATTTTTTCAGGCGTAAGGTTGCAGGGGAACAATAAGATTTATAGTCTCTAATGCATCCAATGTGTTGTTTGCTGAGTTTTCCAGCAGTATCAGGTGCCAGTGGAAAGCTTTCAAATGTTCAAACTGTTAAAAACCAGCTTGTGTTTTTAGATGCAAATGAGGGATTCTCCTCTAAATCTGCAGACTTTGAAGTGCGAAGGATGCGTTTTAGCTGCCACATGTCGTGGAAAGGCGAAGTGTATAAACCAGTGCAGCTTCTGGTTCATCAGCAGTATCATCCCAAATCCAACGAGTCAGATTGGTTGTGCAGAGCCGGCTTCGATGTTAAACTGCCATGCTCTGTATTATAGGCTTAAGCTAATGCCTCATTAGCATCAGTGTCTCACTGACTCTGCTCTGAGACAGCAGCATCCTCCTCTGCAGAGGTCCGGTCAGCGCTGCCACCGGCATGTGATGCACAAGACAAAGCGTATTGTTCACAACTATAGTGGACGTGGAGACATTTTTCCTCTTGTTATGTTATTAAAAAGACAGTACAGATTTATTTATTTACAAATAGAAAGTCTAATTCCATGAACTTGTGTGTTTTAACCCATAAAAACCCAAACAGCCACCGTCGACCAAAAGCATCTATTGCTCTAAACCAGGGGGGGTCAAACTCATTTTAGTTTAGTTCCTCATTCAGCCAAATTTCATCTTAATCTCATAATAACATAATAATATATAATTAAGGTAAATTTGTCACGGGCCAGAGAGAGGACCACGATTGCGTCACGTTTTTAGAGACTTTCTTGTAGGTTTTGGGGAAAAGGGGAGTGAATGTGTGTGTGGGAAAAACACACACACACAACAGAGGCAGAGGGACAGGGAAGTAGGTCCAGGGTCACAGGCAGGAGTCAGGGTCTTCAGGTTAAGGGTCTAGTGGTGGTTCAGGTTCTGGTGGTTTAGGGTCTGGTGGTGGTTCAGGTTTTGCAGGAAATCCAGGGTCACAGGCTGGAGTCAGAACAGGTTACACACAGACAGGTTGAGGAGACGATCTGACACAGCTGGACTGAAAACCAGGCTTTAAATACAGCAGGTGATGAGCAGGGTCAGGGACAGGTGAGACAGATTATAGGAAACAATCAGAGCTTGTTACCAGGTAGAGAGAGAGCTCATGACACATGTGAAAATGATAAACTGAAGCAGAATATTGCTGAAATTACACTTATTTTTTCAGTTTGTTCATATTATTCACATTGTTTTAAAGCAGAGTTTGTAGATGTAAACATTTTCATAATGTAATTTTACTTTTTTTCACTCTAAAATAAAAGTTTAGAGTTGACCTTAATTATATAAGGTGAGATTTAAAAAAACAAAACAAAAAAAACTATGATATGTTCTGGGATGAAAGCTGTTCTGTCGTCCCACAGAGGAAACTGTTTAGTAAACATGAGGTTAATAACGTACTGTGATGGAGCTATTTGTTCCAGATGCATTTAAGTGTGAAGTGTCAACCCTTATCACTCAACATCTACACAAATCAGGTTTTACAGTCGCATTTTCTGCATGAGCTGAGCATCTTCAAGGCGTGTTTCCGTCAAGAATGTGAGCCGTGATTCTTCCACTTGAGGACGTTTCAGGTATGACTTAACAAAAGTCACGCTCCGGTTTGTTTTTTTGGTGTTTGGGGGGTTGTCTTTCATAATGTTTGTTCTCTTCCAGTAAAGGTTAGACACACAAGTTGAAGTGTTTTGTGTGTGTGCATGTCGGCGTCCCCATAGCTCCCAGTGTCACCTTGTGTGTGATTTCATGTCGAGCCTGTGTTTCCTGACGTGTGGATTAAGGACAAACAGCATGATGGCATGGATTTAATGTGTTCATGGTGTGTTTCCATGAATTTAAAGCGGAGGATGTAGAGTCACGACCTGTGAATTAATGTGCCTGCATTTATTTACATTTGCTGGAGTGTTTTACATCAGTGAATTACAATCATAGGCCTTTTATGTAAAGGTTTTTAGTCGAGAAAACCTGAAAAGTCATGGAAATTGGCTTTGTAAATACTTCAATAAATGGGTAAATGTGGTTGAATTGAGATTCGGGCTCGTCAACATGGCCAAAAGATCATATGACAATCCTTTGGCGTCGAATCATAATTCATGATTTATGATCAGAACCACCTCATAAAAGAATTTCTCACAATTTTCTCTGTTTTTTCTGAGGCTTCATCTATGAATGATGGATTTTTGTGGCATATTTGCAGAATTTTGGACCAATATTATTATTATATAGACCAGGGGTGTCAAACATGTGGCCCGGGGGCCAAATGCGGCTCACCAAAGGGTCCAATCCGGTCCTTGTGATGACTTTGTGAAATGTTAAAATTAAACTAATATATTAAAAATCATTTTAGTTCAGTTCCATAGACAGAACAATTCAATTAAAGTG
>JAPSES010035876.1:0-12551 GCA_029822895.1 Maxillicosta whitleyi
CAACTCCATGGGTTTTACTGGTGAATCAATGTTGTAGAAGATGACGGTGTTTCCATGGTAACTACAGAACCTCTGAATGTCCAAATGGGTCATATCTGATGACCACGAATAGATGAATAACTGTATTTTACACCACTTATTGACATATATTGATTGAATTAGTGGATCAATAGGTATTAAACAGTTTCATCAGTAGATAGTTTAGGGTAAAGGTGGATGTTTGGGTCTTTATGAGTTAAATACTGATCTACTGTAGTTTATGAAGGAGGGAGGTTTGACCACTTATAGACGTCTGAGCTGCAGCCAATGGGATCTTGACTCAAGTGGAAAGAAGCAGAAAGCAGCTGGATGAGGATGGTGTCCCTCCTCTTCCTCTGAATTATCTGTATTTGTTGAATCCCACTGACTCCCAGGGCTCTGGCTGATCCCCCCCACCCACCCATCCACCCACCCCCTGCTGGCTGAAGACACCATGTGTGTCCTCACAAACACATGGATGCACCAGCTGCTGCTTCTGCTCCACCACTTGGATAGGATGGGGTTGGATGTGGAGGACAGAAGGGTGGCTGAAGAGTGGGTGGTGAGTGTTCAGCGTCCAGATTCAACACAAAACTTCCCATGATGCCATTCAGGAGGCTTCAGAGATGAGTGACTGCTGCGCTTTGAATCCATTGGGTGAATTTGGTGCCAAATTACAGTTTAGATCCTGGTTACATCACTAACACAATAGGATGTGGACAAAGAACCAGAACCAGAACCACAGTTACAACAGTTTTACATAAGGCTGGTCAAACATACGGCTCGTGGGCCAGAACTGTTCCGCCAAACCTTCCGATCGGGCTGCTGGGATGAATTTGCGAAGTGAAAAAATTACATTGAAGATATAAATGGTTCAGACAAGTTAAATACTATCATAATATCATATCTATAATGACAACTACACATTTTTCCGTATGTTTTAATACAAAATAGTAAATTTACACAAAAATGTTCACACTTATAAACTATGCTTTCACAAATAATGAATAAACTGAACAAATATGAATAACCTGAAATGTTTTGATATAAATCAGTGTCATTGTACCAATATTCTGTCTGTTATGAAATGTTTTGTGTATTTGTAGAACCTGAACCTCCTGACCCTGAACCTGTTGAACCTGAACCCAAACCTGATGAACCCAAAACATTCTGAACCTGAAGCTACGGAACCTGACACTGAAGAACTTGAACCTGCTGAACTTGGACCTGCTGAAAATTGAACCTGAACCTACTGAATCCAAACCTAAACCTGCTGAACCTGAAACCAAACCTGCTGAACCCAAATGTTCTGAACCTGAAGCTGTGGAACCTGACCCTAAAGAACTTGAACCTGTTGAAAACTGAACCTGATGAACCCAAACCTGCTGAACCTGAACCTACTGAATCCAAACCTGAACCTGCTGAACCTAAACCTGCTGAACCCAAAACATTCTGAACCTGAAGCTGTGGAACCTGACCCTGAAGAACTTGAACCTGCTGAACTTGGACCTGTTGAAAACTGAACCTGATGAACCCAAACCTGCTGAACCTACTGAATCCAAACCTGAACCTGCTGAACCTAAACCTGCTGAACCCAAACATTCTGAACCTGAAGCTGTGGAACCTGACCCTGAAGAACTTGAACCTGCTGAACTTGGACCTGCTGAAAACTGAATCTGAACCTGCTGAACCCAAACCTGCTGAACCTGAACCTACTGAATCCAAACCAGAACCTGCTGAACCAGAACCCACCCTGGCTCTAACTCCAATGACTCCCACTAAATCCTCATTTGTCTGTTGTTTCCACAGTAGTTTAAACTATGTTATAATAAACAGATTTCCACTCACACTCAGCTGTGTTTGCTCCTCATCTGTCAGTGCAGTCACACTGAGCAGAGGCTGTTGTGCAGGTTTTCATGCTCATCTCAATTCTGACGAGTGCTGTTACACCTAAACCTGGAGCTTTCAGGGCTCTGATGTTTGTGCTGCTGCAGCTACAGGACCCGTCGCTGTGATGATCCATCCGGTCGACGTGGCACATGTACATTCACGCTGTACAACACACCTCCTTTAAGTGCTGCAGACAAACCTGGTTTGACATCACAGACGTCAAACATCCAAATGCCAGCCTGGCGTCTGTCCCTTCCTGTAGAGACTACAGCTCGGGGCTATTTTCCTCTCATTCCCTTTGCTTTTGGAGTTTACCGTGTGCTGTGCATTAGCATCACAGTGTTTACAGTGTGTGCAGGGATTAGATGCCTGTGTACACGCACCGACAAGTGTTTATTCATTGTCAGCAGTGTAAACTCTAGCGGGGTTTGGAGCTCTGAGTCGATCTGCACAAGAAAACCAAGTCAAACTGTACACGACGCACTATTAAGACGTAACACAGTCCATGGCCGGCGGCGGAGGATGCACATAACAAGGTCCCACGGTGATAAACCAGGGTCCACTCATGAATATAGAACATGTGAGATGCAGACACAGCACCGTTTAATAGGGTGACCATTTTTTTTTTATTGACCACACCTCCGTTAGTTACTGTTGCTAAGTCTGTCAAGCCTTCACACCCATCACAAGGAACTGAAGGAGAAATGCATGGAAATGCTGCGACAGAATGAAAAGTAATACAATTTCATCTCTGTCCTTAGACTCTTTTGTTGCTTGACTTGACTCAACTCCGCCTTTTTGCGTTTCCATTCTGTAAAAGAACCTAAATTTTTAATACATGCTTGGCTGAGGTTCCAAAACTAAAATGTGACTGATTGGTCAGTTGTCTCTGTGTCATTGTGTAACACACTAAAAAAGATTCAAAAGTTTACAGAAAAAACACCGGAAAAATTGTTGAAAGAGATTTTCTTTGTTTGCTAACAACTACTACGCTAAGCTAAGAAATGCTAGCTACTGACATACCTGTGGTTAACCAGATAAAATCACAGTAAATGAAGCTCAAACCTGCATACTGTCATCCTTTCTATTGACTTAATACTTGTTATAGGTAATTAATCTGAGTAATCACTTTGTTTTAATATTATCCAACAGCTACTTAACTTCTCTGAGTAAAACTTCTGTTTTATCTGGTGTTTATCCAGTGAGTAAAGAACCCCACTCTCAGTAAATCTGTGTGTAATAAATAATATTGATGGATTCAGCTGTGAGTCTACACTGTTTAATCCATATCCATCTTCTATCCATTAGCTTTTTGCTCCAGACAGATGGAAAACACAACCCTGCTCTAAACTTTAAGGATATTTGATCCTCAGTTGTTGTTAACGTTCTGCTGTTGTTCATGTTGAACGATGCTGATGCTTAAAGTGTTAATTAAAATGAACCTTTTTGGTTTTTACTTGATGCTCATCCATCGAATAAATGGGATGTTTTTAGCTGTAATATGCTCGCTGTCATAATGAAGGTGTGACAGGAAGTGCATCATAAAAGCATCTTCACCTCCAGTATTAAGTTGTAAACAGGCAAATCTTAAACTGGGTGTAATATTCATGCTTTTGCTGAGCAGTCAGCTCCATTTACACAGCAGTGCACCTTTTAATGCATCTTTTAATGTGCCTTGATTTCCATAATGGCCCGGGGTTCCCAGTATTGATTATAGCTTCCAGCAAACCTTTCACCAACAAAACCAGCACCAAGACTGGATCTGACAACATGGAGTGATTTCAGATTATGCATAAGAAACATAAGGACGATGTGAGCAAGGACAGACAGAGAGACAAATGAGATGACGGAGACGACACGAAGAGAAGCAGCTGCTGGTGGAGAGTAATGATGGAGAACAAGGACGGTCTGATTGGAGTGGGAGTGGGAGTGAGCGCTGTGTGATCCGGTCCAGTCTGGCCTTGCTGATTCCACCGAGCTCCGCTTCCAACCAGGGCAATGTCAACACCACGACAGAACAGGAAAAGAGACAACAACAACAGAACGGCACCGGTGGACCATACAGCAGGAGACAATATATGCCAACGAGGACGTCTGATCCCACGATGGACGCTTTGTAACAGAGACGTCCAACTGATTATAGATCAGGTTCCACATTCAGACTAATATGATCTAAAATGGATCAGACCAGTGAGATGACGTTAAATAACGACGAGTAAAATAATACCATAAAATAATAACCAGTAAAGTAATACCATAAAAATAATAACCAGTAAAGTAATACCATAAAATAACGACGAGTACAATAATCAAATAAAAATAATCACCAGTAAAATAATACCATAAATGATGAGTAAAATAATACCATAAAATAATGACCAGTAAAATAATACCTTAAATGATGAGTAAAATAATATCATAAAATAATGATGAGTAAAATAATACCATAAAATAACGACAAGTACAATAATCAAATAAAAATAATGACCAGTAAAATAATCAAATAAAAATAATGACCAGTATTTGTCATTATGTATAGTTTATTCTGTTGTTATTTTACTGGTTCTGATCCACTTTAGATCATATGGGTGTGAATGTGGAAAATAAAATAGAAGAATTTTAATATAATTTACTGTTACTATCTTCATTGTAGTGTTTGTATTTCACATATTCGTCCCATGGGCCTGATTGGCCCGTGGGCCGTATGTTTCTATACTAACTGTGGTGTTTCTGTTTCTGTTTAGTGGTGGTTTGTGTTTTACAGGTTGTTTCTTATTTAAGGTTAAAGAACCGTCTGTAAATAAACCCAAATCTTTAGTCCAATGTCAAAATGACCAGAAAAGTCCCACAATGCAACAGGGCTGCGCAGAGGTTACATAAGCACTAGACCTTATATAAGGACAGAAGTGTGTGTGTGTGTGTGTGTGTGTGTGTGTGTGTGTATCCGACACACAGATCACTTCCATGTTACTGATGTTTCTGTTAATTATCACAAAACTTCACCAAGAAGCTTAAAGGCAAAAGAAGGAAAATATGCTGATGTGTTTCAGATGAACTCATTCCTGATTCATGGTGTTTGTTCAGGAAAAGTCGCCCAGCACTCGACAACAATTCAAACAATTGGTTCAGAACTCACACTCGACTGAACATGATGTATGAGGACATTAGAGCTGGGAGTCGTACACTGGTCTGTGATTATCCAACATGTCAGTCCACAACCAGCAGCATCAATCTAAGGGGGAACAGGTCCGCCACCGCCGCCGCCGCCACCACCACCGAGCCCCGCCCAGGTCTGGGTTCAAAACCAGGACCCGGTCTGAGAGCCGGGGCCCAGTCCAATTCATCTGTGAGTAGGTGGAATGAGATTGGACCGCCAATCACACCCTGTCTGGACCCAACCCAACCTGGGCGAAGTATTGACAGGAAGAAGGAAACAGTGCTTGAAGAGACGGCGTATCGCCAAGCTGCACAGGAAGTGTGAGCTAACAGCAGCAGCCATGAGTCATGGACAGACGTGGAGCAGCGAGGACACTGAATATCTCATTGACATTTGGTCAGATGCACATGTTATGAACGTGGTTCTGAATGAGCTGTTCTTGACAGTTAACATTGTTTTTTGTAAGTTTGTGTCTCTAACAGTAGAATATATTGTAATGATCCTTAGAGGATTAGTGTTAAGGTGTTGGGAAGTGTTCAGTTTTGTACTGTTCCTTTAAGGATGACATGTTATGTGTTATGTGTGCGCCAGAAAGGGGTGTGTTGTTGTTGGTTCTGGTGGGAAGATGGGAGTTGCGACAGTTCTGTGTGTTGTGGGCTGTAAGAAAAGAAAGAAAAAGAGTAAAAGTTGGCGTGGGTTTGGGCTTTAACAGTAACCCTGGTGGAAGTAATTGTGTTTGGATTGGTGTGGAAGTAAAGCACTGAAAGAAACTGAAAGAAGTCATCATGTGATGCTTATGATTTACACCAACGCTACAGTATATTTCAGAAACTACAAAAGCACTCAGAGAGCGCAAACCTCCACCAAGCGGCACAGTTCCCCCACATATTGTGACTGACACCCCACAATATTACTCCCACATTTGTTTTTGTTTTTTATCTATTTTATTAGATTCTTGACACTGAAACATACCCAAAGAAATGTGAATTACATGGACTAACAAAGAAATTAACAAATCCACATTTCCGTAATGGTGGTTTTCTTCAGGATCTAGCTCCATAAGTATTGAAGACGTGTCTATAGAAAAGTCCATGGACTATATGAGAAAACATGAGTCGCCATCTGTTCCTTGTCTCAGAGTGAACATTTCCTGAAAATTTTATTAGGTTTGGTCAATAATTAACCCAGATACTGAGAAACAATTTTTTTGGCTCCATTGACAACAATGTTAACGAAAATTTCAAAGTGATCCAGAATCCACCCCCAAAAGTTAATCATTTCTTTCTTGTGCCATTGGAAAAAAATTCTGAAAATTTAATCCAAATCCGTCCATAACTTTTTGAGTTATGTTTCACACCTCCATGTTTGTTTTCATCAACACCTGTCGTCTCTGATTCACCCCGCCCTCAACTTTTCTGTCCAATGTCAGCGCACTTCGACACACGTGTGCGTCTGTTTGTTTACACGTTTTGGTCTATGAGCAAAAATGCAGTGAGAACATGATCCGAACCAAAAGAAAAAAAAATAACGTCCATTCGATCTGTATTAACATAATATTCACAACATTAAACTGATTTATCATCAATTCAAGCCAAACACAAGAACCAGTTTGTTTGTTTTTTGTTTTACATCTTATTTTTAAATTTTTTAAATAACATTTCATGTATTTTCTGTCATTTTTAACTCGTGTCATTTACATTACTTATATATTACTTTAACTTCTATATAATGTTCATCTTGTTTTATCTTTTTTCATCTTTAATAAAAAAAATTATCTTGTTTCATGTCATCCATTTTTTCTTTGTCTCTTTTTTTGTCCTTGACATTCTCTTCATGTCTTATGTGTCAGTCCAGCAAAGTTCATAGCGTCAATGTTCTTATAGTTTATTTAGATTCCTTCTATATCAGACATCAGACATAATCTGTCACAACATACCTCAGCCCGTCATTTTAAACACGTCACATACCACCTTGTGACACCTCAGACGTTTACCGCCGACACACGTCAGGTATGTTTTGACAGATTGGGTGTCTGATATAGAAGAAAACTAAATAAACTATGTCTTATGTGTGTTTTATGGATTATTTCAAACCACTGATGAGCGTCTTTTTTCTTTAACTCAGGACAGAAAATCAGCCTTTCAGCTAATTATAATTATAAATATAGATTTGGCATTTTCCATGATAATAACTGATCATGTCTGATATGAACATCTTCATTTGGTCTAATTTATAGACGCTGATGTCCATATTCTGATCATGTACTACTGGAATGAAACCATCAATAATCATTCTCACTTGTTTATTCATGGTATTAATGATATTTTTTCCTACAGATGTTTGATTTATTCATGTCTGGTTTCCTGTTCGAATCCAGGAAGGCGTCTTCTAAACTTTGTCCAATCAGCACTTTGTTCAAACATGGTTGATTTCATTCATTCCCTTCAAACTAATCAGAGAAATAAACTTCTGTGGCATTAAAATGAAATAAAAACCTGCAGAACTGTCGCAGATTCAACGCCAATAATGGGGTTCAGCTGCGATGGCGTTTAGATCAGAAGAAGATCTGAGATTTAACCCTTAAGGAACCAGTGATACTTTAGTGTCAGTTCACAAATGAAGATTTATCTACATTTAATTTAACCTTTTCTTAAGTTATTTATTGCAATATTATCCTCTGTAATATTTCCGCTATGTACTTCACTGATTGTGTTAAATAATCATTAAAAAACATCAAAAGCAGATGTTTTCAGTTAAATCTATCATTAATTAACTATAAACCAAATGTCTCCACCCACTCTCACTGATAAAACTCAATGGTTTTATTATTTTTTCTACAGTTTTTTTCCATTTGTAACTTATTTTGTTCTCATTACCTATTGTGTTCATTTGTTCGTTGACTTGTTAATTTTATTGATCACTTTAGCTGTTTTTATTCATTTTGTTTTATTTGTACTTTTTTGTACTTAATTTTTTTGTCCTTTTTCACATTATTTTGAATTTTGTAAAGTTGATTTTAGTTTAGAATTTGCTTCTGACATCTTTTCCTGTTTAAATCACTTCCAATTTCTGTTATTTCTCAACTTCATTAATCAAATTCTCATATTACATTTAAAAGATTCACATAGAGAAATGTCACTTTCCATGCTAAGCATCCAAAGCACATTTTGCATAGAACACTAACTATACATCCTATCATTTTTCCTCCTCTTTAATCACTTCCTGTCTATTTTTACAAAAACAAACAAAAAAAAAAAAAAAAAAAATTATAAATATATATACAATTCATATAGGGGCTCATTCAAAGCGATTTAGGTCACAAATAATGCTCTGCATCTGAAAACCAGATTTGCTTTTCAGGACTTCAAGAGTTTTGCAGCCCCACCCTCCTGTTTAACTCACTTCTTGTTTATGTCACTTCCTGTCATTTCCCCTCCTGTTTAAGTCACTTCCTGTGCTCTTTGGCCCATTTTGACACCTGAAGCTCACACCTGCTGATCCACGTCTCAACAATTCAACTTGAAAATCCGTGAGTTTTATTGAATTAATTTCTTACTTTCCTTCAGATGAACCTTTTGGTTTGATGTTGTTGATAAAGATGATGTAAGGTTTAGATTCAATTTCTACATGAGTTCGGTGGGTTTGGGTTTTATATTATTGAACAGACAAGTGTTCTCAGTGTTGAAATAGACAAACCTCAACAGACTCATTTGACAAAAAAAAAAAAAAAAAAAACTTCTTGAACTCAGAAAGTACAAATAATAATAATAATAATAATAAAAAATAGAATAAAGAATAAAAAGCAAATATCACATTAGAATTTGAGTTTATGGATGACTGAAGTCAGACACATGTGAGAAAACACATGTAAATGTGATTTTTATTCATCAAACTGAAGACATTTTCAGAGTTTAGACCTTTGATTGCTTCTTTTGGTCCATTGATTTAATGACAACATGACAAATATGAAGGTTTTATTCAACAGGACATTGTGTCTGATGGAACCGACTGTTTTTAAGTTTGTGCTTATTTGCTGCAGAAAATGAACTAGTGTTGAATGTGTACATTACATTTTTATTTATCTGTGATTGTCCTGTTGAGATACAATATCTCTGGTCCAATGACAGTAGTGATTAATAGTTTAATTTTATTTATATAAATCAGTTTTCAAAGGTTCTGTCTTGTTTTTAGCAGTTTTTTTTTGTCTTTTGCCTCATTTTTCTCTTCTTTTGCATCTTTTTCTTGGCTAATCCTTTTATCCCTCTTGCATTTTTAAGTAGTTTTTGGCTTCCTTTCCTCTCATTCCATTTGGTTATTTTATTATTTTTATTTCCTTGCGTCGTACTTTACATTTTCATCCTTTTATATTGTTTTTTTTTATAAATCCAGACATAATTTTGAACTAAACATTGGATAATTGACTCAAAATACAGAGAACAAAGTACCGAGAAAATAACCTTGTAATATCCTTTTGATACTAACTTACATCTTTAATGTGGTTTTCATTATGTCTCCTATATTGCGTTTGAGTTTTTTACATTTTCACATATAAGAATATCACAAATCAATATCACGAAAAGAAGATAAATCGTCTAAATCCACAGATGCAGATGTGTACAGAGCTCATGTTCTGCACCATTGTTCATTATCTTCTCCATCTTCTCGGAGCTATTCGTGGAGTTGTTTCTTTGTGGCGTTAACGGAGCGACTCGCTGACGTATATTTGGACAAAGACAATGACACTGTGTTGAAGTGGACGTGATGTGAGCACTGCCATCTGCACAGGCCGGCTGCCACATAACCCACAGACATATGCAGATATATTTAGACCTCTGCAGATAAAGAACCACAATTAATCCATTCATACATTTAACTGAGACACTACAGTGGCAGGGAGGAGTGGAAACCACCAGTGACACATCCGGACCATCTAAACCACATTAATTTGTCCTTTAACCCTTCGGAGTCCCTGAACGCACCATCGCGTCCAAATAATAAACCAATTTAAGATGACTTTTCAGTAGACGAAGTCCTACCAGAGTCTTCAGCTCAACTGGTGTGAAAGTGCAGATGTTGAAAATTAAACTGTGAGGTCAATGGTGTTGAAAGGACAAGAAAAACAGACACATGATACACAATAAAACAGAATTTACACCAATGCTATCATCAGGTTTGGTTTCATTAAAAGACAATAAAAACAAGATTATAGGGAGGAAAAGTGAAAGTACATCAACCAATCACATGGGTGGGATCATATGATGCCTGATTGTTGTTAGAAATAGTTGTATGTAGTTGGACGTAGTTGTAATAATTGTATATAGTTATAATAGTTGTGTGTAGTTGTTATAGTTGTAATAGTTGTTTTAAAGTTGTAATAGTTGTTATATAGTTGTAATAGCTGTATATAGATGTGATGGTTGTATATAGTTGTAATGGTTGTAATAGTTGTTATATAGTTGTTATAGTTGTTATATAGTTGTTATATATGTGTAATGGTTGTATATAGTTGTAATGGTTGCATATAGTTGTAAAGGTTGTATATAGTTGTAATAGTTGTTATATAGTTGGAACGGTTGGTATATAGTTGCAATAGTTGTGTGTAGTTGTTATAGTTGTTATATAGTTGTAATGGTTGTGTGTAGTTGTAATATTTGTATTGCTTGTATATAGTTGTAATAGTTGTTATATAGTTGTAATAGTTGATATATAGTTGTTATAGTTGTATGTAGTTCTCCTAAAAATGCCAAAGATATTGTCTGTATTTTCATATAAATAGTTGTATATAACTTCCACATTTCCTAGATTTGTAATCATGTTTTTAAATATTTCCATGTATATACTCATTCTAAGTCAACAAAATGGCTCGTTCAACATGTTTTTGGTGAAAAATAGTAAAGATTCTAACATTTTCCTACTGGGATTTCCTGTTTGTCTGTGAGTTTAGGTTCAGTTTGTTAATAAAACCTAACTGTCACACAGGTGCGGTTGGATTGAAGAAAATGGAACTAAAGAAGGCAAAAGAAACTTTTATAATGAGGAATATAAAGGCAAAGTCAAAAGTATTAAAGAACGACTCCTCGGGTTGATGCTAAACCAATAAACATAAACCTCCACCTGCAGCATCGACGTCACATGCACGTGTTTCCGCTCACGAACATCTCACAGCGTTCTGTTTTCACCCTGAAATGCTCTTTATTAACATTTCTTTTCTGTGTGTATATATATATATATATATATATATATATATATATATACATTTGCTGACAGAACTGGGGAAGGGAAGGGAGGAGCGAAAGGAAATGGTGAGATCCTGTGACTCAGTCTGGATTGCAAATATGCTAACATCACAAAACGGAATAAATTGGAAATCGCTGGAGTCTCTTTAAGACCGAGTTAAACTGAGGAGCAGATAATTAGGAACGAGAGGAAAAAGCACAGAGTGGAACAAGCAGGAAGACTGAAACCTTTACACGTCTACCGTAGGTGTTTCAGCACGCTGTTTCATCCACATCGGTACAGCGTGGTGTTGGGGTGGGAGGAGGTTGTCATGGCGATGGTTAATAAGGCTGCTAGTGGATGGGATGTATGAGGAAATAAAACATTGGTTCGTTGGTTGGAGGTTGTTATAATTCATGCCAGAAAGGGTTAAATTCAACTCAACTGGTGACAGTAAAACTAACAGTTCTGGTCCGGTTCATGGCCTTGGTTCTGACCTTTGACCCCAGTAGATGTATGAACCCATCGGTGCTTTCCTGCAGAGGTCAGGGTTCAGTTCATTCAGATTAAGGTGAAGCTGAGTCTGGACTCATCTGTCACCGGAACCGGTACTGACCCTTCACCGCTCAGACTAATGATCTCTGGGAGGTTCAATGGTAAAACGCTGCGGCCCAACAGAACCAAGGATTGATAGACAAGACTTCAGATTCTGGACCAGAACCCACTGGACCCAGACTGCTCAGAACCAGCAAACCACAGGTTCACAGTCTTTAACTAATGAGGTCCGGAGAGTTTATCTGGGATGTGAAGTGAATCCTGCTGAACCATGATGGACCGGTCCACATCCTCAGGACTCCCGTGGGATCCAGACCGGGTCCTGGACTGAATCCTGATCTGCCTGCAAATGGAGCTGAAACTGGAAACAGATGTTCAGCTGATGCAACACACACATGCACCATTGTACACACACACCGCAGCATCAACTACTGCAGTAGAAATACCACATGCTGAGGTAAAAGTACAAGAACCGGGTCGGTACCGCAGGAGAAACCACCAAAGTCAGGATGTGAGACGTTCATGTTTAGACGATCAAACGACAATAATGAACAAAGTCCATCAGCTTTCAGTGCCTCAAAGTTTTGAACTAGGTGTAAGTTTTCTGCAGTTTTACATCATCTTCTTGTGTTTCATTTTATAGACACACACACACACACACACACACACACACACACACACACACACACACACACACACACACACACACACACAC
>JAPSES010035896.1:0-12550 GCA_029822895.1 Maxillicosta whitleyi
TATATTACAATTAAATGTATGTTGTTTGCAAAGTTTGACACCTTTGGCACAGGAGGCACTCCACTGTAAAAGTTTGAAAACCACTACTAAAGACTGAGTGTACTGATCATGAAAAACAATCAAAACCAGTTTAGTGATTTAGAATTAATATAGACCTGTGAAAGACATGGCTGCCATCCCATACTTCAACAGTTACCACAAAATGCAACTAGACAAAGACCTGAAACAAGCAACAAAGCTTTGTACTGGTTATTTACAGATAAAACAGTCTGCTGGATTGTTATCTATCATGGAAAGGCCTGTCCAGTCACGTGACCTAAATCCTACTGAACTGCTCCAGGATGAACTGGATTGCAAGGTCAGAAATATTCAACTAGCTAAGTTGAACATAAGACCTGGGTATTTTATGTATCTGGACATTAACTGGACATTAACTATCCAGTGCATCTGCATATATTGATGTAATATTTAATTATATTAACCCACATACACTTGTACATAAATTATCATGGTCTAACTACACAAACATTCCTGTATGTCATCCCAAATCTAGTGCCATTGCCTAAGGTGACAGTTTAATGAATATCAATGCTTTTAACCCCTGATATGTCTGTGGTGAGCATTTTGAATCCAACTAAAAATTTAATACTTTGCGTATTTGGAAAAATTTCAAAATGTGCTGATAGAATAGACCCTGTCCTTTCCACACACATCTGAGCATGCTCAGTGCTTCCCCCACTGCCTGTGTCATGGGGATAAAATACAGAGTAATGAGACTGACTCGCTATAAAAATAGATGGTTTGGGCTTTTTTTTTTTTTTTTTTTTAAACACTACTTACTTTGTATGTGTTTTTTAACTGTTGTTTGCAGTGTTGTTGTGATTTTCCTTTATTTTTATTTTTTACTGTGTTTTTACAGAGTTTTGATCATGCAAATACATTTTGGAGTTCAATCAGGTGTCAAAAACCAGTTGGACTGATTTAGAAAACGAAAAATACTGGGCCACAATTCAAATACTTTTTGTTAGAGTGTGTTCCAGATCATAGTACATGTTCAACAGCCTAAATCTGTAAAAATCTCAATTCCTCTCTTTGTCTTTTTCTATTATTCACCCTGTTTTGACCCTAAAACACAAAGTAAAACAAAACCACTGAAGAAAACAAACACAAGCACAAATTCACAGCCGTACATTTACCTGGAATAATATCTCAGGGGTTAGAGTTTTAAACATTTCATGCCAATATGCCTCCATTTCTGTATTTGTTTGGTCAAAATAAAGTTTACACCAATTAAATTACCTACTTTGTAGTATCTAAACAATTGGAACATGCATGTGTCTCAAAAACAATAATAACTAAGAAATCCCACACTTTTGATATGCACTGTGATGTCCTAACACTGACTGTTTAGAGAGAGACAGATAGACAAACAGAAACAGAGTACAAAAACCTGGTAGGTAAGCATAAAAATATGTTACTTATTGCAAAAGGGAAAACACTGCCTGTTGCAATATGCACTAATATAAAAGGCTCTATCTGTGTTATGAAGTCATCTGAAGTGTCAAGGTTCTCAGACAGGTAAGTTTGATGGAGCCATTTGTCTTTAAACTCAGAATGCTTCAACTTTACAGATATTTTTCATGTTAATAATGTCCTGTTGCTTGTCTTTCAGGATATTAATTTTGTCTTTTCATCATAATACTTCAATGAAAAAACAAGCTGATAAAATAACCATGGTAAGTGATAAAAGGTAACATTAATTTATGATTGTCATCAGTGGTGTAGTGGTCACTAAAGAAGTGGGTATACTCCAAAAAAAATTTTTTTTAAGTAGTCCAGAAAAAAACATTTTAGAAACAGTGACACATAAGACTATTTAGTTTACCCAAAAATCCATCATTAGTATTTGTTCGCTTTAACAAAAGAGAAATATTTTAAAATGCGTAATTCCATTTTTTTTAAAGTAAATATCACTCCTTTAAATTTAAAAATAGGCACATCCTCATTTGACAATCGACTGTGAACATCAGACTTCTAAATACAGTGCATCCAGAGCACAGTTATGACAGTTCTTCCACTTGTTCGGTTTAGGTTAACCTGTGTTAAACACTGAACCCCTGAACTCCCTCCATATGCTCTTCTTCTTCACTGTCAGTCAATATTGTTAGTAGGACACAGTACATGGGGTCACTGATACCAACTAACGAGCACCAACATATGGTTCTGGATAAGACTGTAAGCTAAGGGGAGGGGCCATCTATCAGTACCTATCCATTGTACAGACACACCTATTCTTTACATTAGGGATGTCCCGATCCAGGTTTTTGCACTTCCGATCCGATACCGATATTTTTTTGCACTTCCCATCTGATACCGATACTGGCCGATACCGATTCCAGCCTATATGAGCATGTATTAAAATTTAAAGTTATTTAGCTTATTACTTCTTTACTTCTTTAAAGGGTTTTAGTACTGTTGATAACAGCTATCCAGCTGAATTAGGTGAGTTTGAATAATACACAATGGTTGGCAACAAGAAACGGACCTGTTTATTCAGGGATAAACACAAAATAGACATCATTATAAATAAGGAACAGAAATGGCATCAATGGTCAGTAAAAAGTGTAAATAAGACTGTAAACTGTATTAAAAAAGCAAAACACACAAACATCCAGAGTGGAAAATAGTCTATGAACTCAGCATCAGCTCTAGAACAAGTGTAAATTAAGGCTTTAAAAAATTAGTGCGAATTATTGTTTAAAACCAAAAATGCCTTCAACTCCTCAATCTCCCCCCTGAGAGACACTAATGTGCTTAAGGTGTGCTGGAAAATGCGGACCCCATTTTAGGAAAACCACAGCAAAAACATGGAATGGATTATCGGTGTGCTGAAAAACCTGGATCGGGAGTCTGGATCGGCTATTTTCCGTGCCAGACAAGTCTACTTTACATTCTTATCATTGACATAAATGCTTTCTTTTCATCTCCACTACAGTTCAGGGTTCTGCTAGCGGTGCTGTTGCCAGTAGCAGCTTATCAGTCCCCTGTTCCCTCAGACTGTAGTGACATCTACAGAGCAGGCTCAGGTCAGGACGGGGTGTACACCATCTACCCTGCAGGTCCCACCTCTCCTGTGCAGGTTTACTGTGACATGAGCAGAGATGATAGCGACAACGCTGCAGAGAAATGGACGGTAAGACACAGCGGGACATCAGACAAATGAATGACTGCAATGACTGCAACTCTGGTGTATGCAAGAGTTAGTCACTTTGTTAAGATTAACAAGACTACACATAATGAATTCACCTTAACTTGATGATGATGAAGATACATTAAGAAGATGGATGGATGGATGGATGGATATCAAAGATGTCTACAAATATTTTATTTACTTGTGTTTTTAGTTCTTTGACGTCAATTTTAATTTCACTGTTAACTCACCTTCTCTCCTCCAAACAAAGGTAATTCAGCGAAGACAAGATGGCACAGTGAACTTCTACAGAAAATGGGAGCACTACAAAAATGGATTTGGCAGTGCTGCTGGAGAGTACTGGCTGGGTAAGATATTTAATGGCAAATAACTGTAAAAAAAAAAAAAAAAAAATTAAAATCACCGCATGTCGAAGTTGAATTACCTTATTGCTAATATTGCCTAATTACATCAGCGATTACAGACATTCTTATGAAAGGGGATTATCAATAGGGATGAACCTAAATATATTTAGTCTCCACACTTAAGAGTGTTTCATCCTATAACATTATAGTTTAATACTCACCCCCATAGTGTTCCTTTCAGTCACAACAGTTAGATATGTGTAGTAAAAATATGTAAAACTCCACTGTTTGCTATTCTATAACAATTGAAAAAGATCTGGTTAACTGGTTCTAATGGGAATGGGTATGGGTATGACCAAAACCAGAGGTAAAAGGAGATCAGTACTGAATTTTGATATGGATTATGTGGCCAGAAAACTGATATCAAATGAATAAAAATGTTTCTTCATAAATGGGTGGATGTGTAATTAAACAATAAACATTTAATTGACAATGGTAGATGTGAAATGATAGACTTTTGAGAGCAGAATCAGCTGATCAGCTTCATCCCTTTATTTCATTAGAAAGTGGGTGTTCAATTGAAAATGTAATAAACATAATTAATACATAAATAGCCACATAAAACAACTGAATAAGCTAGCAAATCATTAATCATTGTTTATGCTGACTCTAAATGATATCATTAGACTAGTGCAAAGTCTCAAAAGTGGAACACCACATGAAAACAGGTATAATAATACAATATATTTCTAGAAATGCAACTATAAAACTTACAAAAACGGATTGATACATTTAAAACTTAGTAAAGTAGTGTTTGCGTGAAACTCAAACCACAACGGAACCAGACGTTTTGGGTTGCCTCATTGTTTATCTTTTAGGGTTGGAGACGATGCACCTGCTGACCCAGGCCAAGACTTATGAGCTGAGGGTAGACCTGGAGGACTTCGAGGGCCAGAGCGTCTATGCGCACTATTCATCTTTCGCTGTGGGATCAGAGACCGATGGATACCAGCTAAACTTGGGAAATTTTGTCAAGGGAGCAGCAGGTATAGCATATTTTTCTTAATTAACAAAACTAACTAAGTGAAGTTTTTGGTTTGTCTTAGTATTTTGTTGATTAACCTTATTTTTTCCTTGATTATTCCTTAAGGAGACTCACTAAACATCCATAATGGACAAAAATTCACCACCACTGACAAAGATCAAGATCAGCATGGCTCCAACTGTGCAAGGCTGTGCTATGGGGGGTTCTGGTATGCAGCGTGTTTTAAAGCTAATCCCAATGGTATCTACGCGTGGGGACCTTCACCACGTACAACTGGTGCACTGTGGACCACTTTCAGAGGCCTTGAGTACTCTTTAAAAACCATTGTAATGAAAATCAGACCAGTAGCTTCCTAAAATAACATGTTAATCACAGT
Source organism: Maxillicosta whitleyi (assembly GCA_029822895.1). Classification (NCBI taxonomy): domain Eukaryota; kingdom Metazoa; phylum Chordata; class Actinopteri; order Perciformes; family Neosebastidae; genus Maxillicosta; species Maxillicosta whitleyi. The sequence goes on from JAPSES010035896.1 coordinate 4,977, forward strand.
GACAAGAATTGCCATCAATGTGTCTTTAAAGCACTCCATAGTAGTGTTTCCCCTTTTTCCTAACATTATAATTCCCTTTGTTGCTTGTAATAAACGGCTTATTCATGTATCCTTATAGCTTTTAAAAGACGGTGTCTCATATTATTGACAATATAATTACAATCTGAATCACTTCCCTGATAACGCCATAGATCATATAAACAGCAAGCAATGGAGGATGCTGACGTTGGAGGTTATCATGAAATACACCCCACTCACCACACACACACACACACACACACACACACACACAAAAACCTAGTTTAATGATCCGTCGTTTGTGTTTTATGACATGTGAAGGGACTGAGAAGGAAACAGGAGAAAGAAAGGGAGTTGCCATGGCAACTGAATCTCCCGGATTTGCAGTGAAGCACTGGGTTCACGGGACACTGTAGGATGTTTAAACAGCTTCTGGTGTTGAAAGTAAATGCATTAATACGCTGATCAGCATGTGCATTACTATCAGAATAGAGGTGCTAGATAAGTTTAAATACATACAGATGTCAGATGAAAGACAGTGGATTTCTAAAGATCATTGTCAGTGTTAAAAACAAAGCATTGTATCTATGATTCCATTCTCTGAAATATGAGTCTCAGAGCACTTTGCTTCCATCTCATCATATACCCCCTAGCATGCATACTAATGATGTTGTTATCTGAGCTATGACTGTGTGTGCACTGATTCTACTAAGCTGATCGAGTTGTATGTAGAACGACAGAACAACCTATTGCTATTTTAGCAACTGTTAAGCCTTTTTACTATGATATTGGATCATTCCAAACCTGCAAGGGGACATCTTAATCACATAATGCACACATGCAATTTTTTTTAGCTTGCCTGAAAACCCATCAGTAAATTCCAGGTCCTGCATCAGTCCCTTGTGGCCTGTGTGTGGTACTGCATCCACCAAAAGAAGCACTCTGATACTATTTTTTTTTATTTTTTTTTTAAATACAAATGAAAAGACATGTCTGTACTAAAATAAAATCTAATGTTTTAAATGTCAGTAAAGGGTTTTAACAGACAAACTACAGTAATTAATAACAGACTGATAATTTTAGTTAAATAAGTAATGTCTATTTCCTCTTGGTAAAATAGCAGTAGCATTTTTTTATTGTGTAAATTAGGAGAATCTGAAAACAAACAGGGTAGATTAAGGTAACCTGTGTGTGTTTTCATGTGAGTGTGTGCTGTCCCGTCTCCGTCTGGCTGTTGGGTTCTGCGTTCTGATTGGCTGCTTTGCTACTGCAGTCTCGGTATTCTCACAGCACTTGAGATACAGATGGAGGAGGATAAACACACAGTCAGCTCATCTTTTCTGCACCTCCCTTAGGATGTCATTGCAGTTGGAAGTAGGAGCCTCCAAAAATCATGTTTTTATACATTGCACTATATTGTTTTTGAGCTGTAGTTCTGGAATATCTGTATTCTCAGCCTCCTTTAAAACACATTTAAACAGCAGTGATAAGACACATGCATGGTGCATGAGGAAGCCCTCCCTTTACCTCTTTTTCATTGCCAGCTACAAGCTCTGTCACTCATTAGATTTCCTTGCAGTTGGTTGGCAGAACTATTCTGCTCTTTTCTCATTGGTTGACGGGAGTAGACGCTGGCCAGCCACTGCTGCTAGATTACTGACATAGTGCTGATGTAAGGCTGAGTGCATATATGTGCATATGTATATGTAAGGTGACTAGAAAGCAGTGGACACAGCAACAAGCCCGAGGGAAATAGGGGAAACGGACAGAAAGCTTTAAAGTCGGACATTAATCCTGTCAACGCAGTGTTTTGATGCTTTAGGAAACACAGTTGAAGACATGCCATGATGATCTCAGAGCCAAACACTGAATAAAATGCCTAATAAAGTCTGATATAAACTACAATAAATAAGAAAGGCATGACACAACCACCCCTTTTTTAATCTCTCCTGTCAAACACAGAGCACTGGTCATGAATAAATTAGCATCTGCCCAAGATGGTAAGCTCACACAGGACACAGTGCACCACCAAGCATGTGCAGTGGGTGTGTTGGTGCATACAAGCAACCATAATGTCCCTGAATGCCCCTAAATGTACATTCCATCACCTTTCATTTTATTATATTATGAACCAGTCAAATAGCATTCAAATTTTGTACCATTTTTCACTTTTTATACTTACATATGATAAGTTTAATATTATAAGTTCACATATTTGTGACGTTTAATAGAGTCCAGAGTGAAACAAACAGCCAGATGAGAAAAGTAAGAGCAAATCTAAGAGACAATACAATAAGGTAAGTTGATTATTATTGTATGAGCACAACATTTAGTGTCACAGCTCATAGAGTGCAAAGGCAATTAAGGAATTGCTGTGTAAATCAATATAGCACTTTGGTTGCATGTACAACATCAGCACAGCTATTTCCTCTCTCATGGCCCAGACACAGAGCTGAGGCTGCCATTTCAATGATCTACCCTGTTCATTTATCTTCTATGGGGATTTTCCTGGTCTTTTTGTACGTGTGGATAACTAACCAGTCGTTATCTCAAAAAATACTGCAAAAATGTAGGTTACTGGTGTTTTCCCTTTAATCCCAGAAGTGCATAAGTGACTTGCCTTAAGTAGGTAAATCTCTTCTCTTGCTGTTGTCTTAGGGAGCTGTCACTGACAAGAAACAGACTAAACGAAGCAGAAATGAGCTCCATGAGAAGGATTTTGAAAAGCTTACTGCTGTTGTGCAACGCCCACAGAATTTCTGATATGAGGCTTCAATGCATTTAAGCTCAAGAGGAGGGTGCACATATGTGAGGGATGCTATTACAGTAGGCACAAGCCTTCACTTATGTCTTAATTTTTAACATTCAGACACCTAATCGAGCAACTAAAAATAACATGCTTTTATTATCCATTTAACTGTGTATAAAATTCTCATATTTTAAAACACATTTTCCGAAACGTGCATTGCATCATGAGACAATTAAAAAAAAAAAACATACAGAGTTTGTCCAGTTAAAGCACCCGGTAAAGTTCTGTGGTACAGTCTCAGGTTGTAAATTCAATACTACCATAAGTTCACCTTCAAAATGTCCGCTACACCTCTAAACACAGTAGGCTGAAGTGGAAGTCTTTGCTTTTTCATTCACACATTCACAGAGTTTTCCTGTCTATGCCGTGACTCTGTGTTGGACTCGTGCCATGGATCGAGAATGTGATACACCACTGATTTTATGACTTTGACCACCAAATCACCAAATGCACAACTGTGAAATATAAATCACATCAAGGGTATTTATTTTATAATCAAACAGTGCTTAAACATATTTAAACAGGACCTAATATGACAAATGGACTTTTTTAGAAAGTGAAAATTTGGAGTAAAACTGAAAATTTGGTGAAAATTTAAGACAAAATTCCACACAGTACTTGACTGAAATGCCTTAAAGTCTCCTGTTTTTTAATTTTTTTTTGTTTTAAAGGGGACTGTAAATAATAAGTGAAGAAATAAATGGTTGACGATGGGTAATCCCTTTATCCGCATCTCTTCCACCACTCTGAAACAGGTTCAACTTTCACTATTAAATACAGCTTTGAGTTTGAAGATGGATTTTGTATAATCTTACACCAAATTTTTAAGTGATCTTTAATCGAAATCACTTCAGAATTTTTTGGGTGAATACATTTTTTCGTTACAGATGATAATTTATGCACCACACTATCCTATTTTAATAACGCACTGAGCAGTTAGTTAATTAGTTTTATCAGCATCATTAATTGTTTTCTTTACTTGATGCAGGACAATAAATTGACCCTTGAAAGTGTGAAAAGTCCCATTTTTTCCATATGCCCTCTGAAATGGTTGTTTAAAATATGAGAAAATACTCACTTATTCAGTACTTGTACCCTGTTTTCTTTGTTACACTTAACTTACACTGAGTTATTATCTTCTTTGGGCCTAAGGTGTGTATAATCCACTGATTTTAAAACAAAGTTTTCACACTAAAGATTGCAATTTGTTATACTCACACAGACATTTAGAGCCACACATTAAAACACAGATCTTTATAAGTAATTGCTGCTATGCTTTCAAGTGGAGGGCATGTGTGGCCCACAGAGCTGGAGAGTCAGCTGGAGAGGCAGCTTTTAACCAAAGGGTTGCCAGTTCGATTCTACATACTGGCAGTAAAAGTTGTTGGCTGATATGCCCTTGGGCAGGGCACTTAACTCCCCATTTGCTCCTCAGGCACCCGCTATGGCAAGTCTGCTGCTCCTAGTTTGTGGTGTGTTCCTGCATTTTCTAGAGTTAAGTTAAAAGCAGAGGTTGAATTTCAGTGTGTGGTTCAAAAAAGTACTACTATATACTAACAATGAAGGATCTTAACTTAATTTAAAATATCAATATAGGCTGTAGTGTTCATAACAGATCCAAGATTCTACTGGTATAGTGAAAACAGACCTTGTGCAGTTAACACATTTTAACACGAGTGTAATAATTCACTGTGATGACTTCATTATTATACCACTATACAAAAGAGTTATCAGGCCGCAGAAGTGACAAAAAAAAATGTGTTGAGTGGAATGAGAAGGCAGCATAGGCTAAACCTCCTGAGATGTGAGTGTATGACTGCTGATTATGTGTGTGTGTGTGTGCACGAGAGAATGCCCCAGTTCTTAGTGTCGATCTTCCACTGCAGAGGAAAGAAGAACAGAGCTGCAGGGAAGCAGAGGAAGGCAGGATAAAAGGCCTAACTAACAACATCCTCATCCTCTCTGTCATTCTCTCAACCCACTCTCCCGTCTCTGCATTACAAGTCAGCGCTCGCACTTCGTCAGTCGCTCTCCTTGATCTAACTCCATCTCTCATCTCTAATTCCTCTCCATTTTAATTTGATTTCATCATGCAGCTTTTGTTTTGTTTTTTTCAGTTTTCCTACAGTATCTCTTCATTGCAGCCTGTTAGGGGGTGAGTTATACGAGGGGTGCATGTGGAATACCTCCCCTCAGCATCCCCCTTTGTCTTTCCTATCCAGCAATTATGACGCTTGGCAAGCTCCGCACCAATCTGCTTTTGCATCTTCTTTACAAACATATAACACATGCATGTAAACCTGCTGCTGCAAGGGTGGCATAAAACACACAACATGTATGTACTCATCTCTACAGTCCTCTTTTATTTCCTTGCTTTCCTTTCTCCCATCATACTTTCTCTGTCTTCTCTCTACTCCACTGGTCTTTCCTCTTCTGCTCTATCGTGGAGCCATTCTATAATTCATGCTCTCTGCTCAGTTAGGCCACTCATCTCTGACTTTGTCATCTTTGCAAAGTGCTGTAAGATTGTTAGTATTGGAATGTAGCTCCAGGTTGCAGCTGCTCACATGTTAGGATGAAGCCTATTTATCTTCACCTACATCCAACTTTATCTTCATCTCACACAAATAAGCTCATTCTCTAATTTTCACTTTTTTGACACCCTAAGAAGAATGCACAACAGTATAATTATTTCAACTCATTCTCACTAATAAGCAGAGTACACCTGTAACAATGGAGCAAAGGAGAAAGAGGAAGTGTGCTGGGTGGAGGAATTGTGCAGAAGCAGGGAAATAAAAGTGAAAAAATTACATCTAATGGGTAACGGCGAGATTTCTAATCACTCTGCAGTGATCTGTTAAAACCATCAGACATTATGTATGTAATCACAAAGTCATTTTCACTGAATATAATAATAATGGGACTGTTGATGGAGTTTGTAATGAGGTGTGTTAACTCAGGGTTGGACAATATGAGATTTATCATTTCTATCATAGGAGCTACATCTGAGCAAATCGGATCAAAATGTAATAGTGTGATTGATAATGCCACTAAAGTTACAATAACTACCAGACATTTCCACTCTAGTTTATTTTTGTCATGATATTCCTCTCATTTGGAGCCTTAAAGGTACAGTTTCGAGTCTTGACTCATATTTAGGCAGTAATTAAATCAAAGTTGGTGAAGGACAGTACGGATAATTTAACCTGCTTCTTAACCAAGTTTGCAATTTCAATAACTATATTAATCTTACTGGTAGAGTAGAGGTAGTAGTAGAGATACTTTATTGATCCCGGAGGAAATTAATATACTATTACTGTTATAGAAAACTTATCCCATATCATATCCACTTACTTCTGGAAAATGATCTGATTGAGGTATCTCTGCAGCAGCCCAATGTTTTACTTCAAATATTTTGCTTGTATTAAAAAAACTGATGTCATTATTTCTAATCTTCATTAAAATGTTATGGCCTGGAAGATCGATTAAAACAGTCTAAAACAAAACTTTTAAAAAGATGTACAAATTAACTATTATTCAAAAATATTGAACTTAAGATTGACTAAAAAAAAGACTTGTTTTAAAGAGTAGCACTAATATTGGTAGTTAAGAAAGAGGTAAGGACAAGATTTACCTAAATTAAAATTAAATATGTATTCTCTTCTCTTGTATATTTAGTATTGATTACATTGAAATTTTGTTGTTGTTTGTTTTGTTGTGGAAACATTGTGTTAATTGTAAAATAAGTTTTTAGTTCAGCCTAAACCCTTTCGGTTGCATTGTATATGGAACAATGGATATGTTGCTTGTGTTTGTTGTTTTATAATGACCGAATAAACTACTACTACTATTACTCATATGGAAATATGAAAACAAGGATATCCATGTTTCTTTAGTTCATGTAGACAAGACAGTGAACAATGTATTGCAAACAGGCGAGTAAGTACTATTACACAGTCACATTATTGCAGTATTGCAGAGATAACCTCAGTTATTTTGCATGCCAGAGATAATCATTTCCATTCACCTGGATAAAAAAAAAAAACACACAGATGAAACTAAAAGATATCACAAATTTCCACCATCTAACCTCTGTTGTCCTTTTAATTTTGTTTCATCATTGTGCCACATCGCTCCTGCATTTAATGGCATTAAAGAAACTGTTTATCTCCATCTATTGCTGCCTGTCTTTGTTAGTAATGTCTTAGTATATTTATTATTTATGCAAAATCTTCTCTGTGCAGTTTGCATTTTAAAAGCTTGAAACGCAAACAGGAATGTCATTTTTATATGTGTTTTATATCTAATGGTATAAATCGCTATATTGTTTGTTAGGCTTATACTATAGTAGCTGCAAAAAAAATAAATAAATAAATATATATGTATGTGTGTGTGTGTCTGTGTGTGTGTGTGTGTTGATCAGAAAGCAATTTCAATTTGCTATAAAAGCTATCTTATTAATACTGCATGTACAATAAAAAAAAAAAGTTCTCTCTTTCCTCTTATATTATTATATTCTTGGTTAGTTTTAAGATGTTTGCATGTCTATCTGCTTTAAAAAAAATTCTGAGTCATTTATGAATTCACACTTAAAGATGCAGAAAAAAAAAAATAGGGTACTTCATGATATATAGTCTGATAAATTGGCGGGACAAAGAGAGATGCTGTAGAGCGAGGAGAATGAACCGACATCAAATGTGAGTCTTGGCTTAAATAAGTGTCAGGGGATTAATGTGACACAAAAGCT
>JAPSES010035907.1:0-12550 GCA_029822895.1 Maxillicosta whitleyi
ACCGCAAAACAGCCCCCGCTCAATCTACCACTGTGCAACGTTCCGCCGCTCCGTGTTGCCGACACAATGCGCACACAGGGTACGGTGGTAAATGACAAATTCATATCATAAAAGTAAAAATTATCAGTATACAGGTTCAAACGGTTTACCGCCCAGCCCTAGGATGAAGGACAAAATTTGTGCAATCCTGGACAATCCTTCTCACCCTCTGCATGATGATTGAGCTGTGGCTGACGGGCAGCTCATTCAGCTAGTGGATTATCCCACACAGGTGCAGGACTGAATGGTGCAGACGTTCCTTTGTTCCAAACACCATCAGACTGTACAACAGCTAAAGAACATCCTGCTCTGAACGGACTTTTACGTCTGTCGATGTCACTCACTTGCACATTTATTAATGCCACTTACTGCACACTTGTTACTTTATCAATTATCATCATTACCATTTTTTGTCACTTCAACAAAATCTTTTTTTAGATTTTTTATCTTTTATTTTTCTTTTGAATTTGATACATATTATCATCTGCTGCACTTCTGAATTTTCCCTTTGGGGTAATTAATAAACTATATCTTATCTTAAACATGGGCAGAAACCCTCTATAAATGCAGTTCATTTCACCATTGGTGGTTTACTTACCTTTTCCAGCTCCTCAATTGCACAGATAAGGTTGGCACAGGTGGTAAAAATCTCCACTGCTCTGGAGCGAGTCCGAATACTGTAAACCTATAACAGATTAACACATTACAATTATCAGCAAAAGTAAACTTCATTCATGGATCAGGATGATATTCAGTTTATTCAGTGCATATTTTATGATGATTCATTCTATTTAGTTGTAGAATGAAAACAAATAAATCCTTCTCTACACTCAACTCAGTTGTTTTACAGCTCATTGACCTGTTGTATTTAATTTGTTTGCAATAATCTATTTGTAACATTAAGTCTGATGTAAGTGTTGTAGCAGTACCTCCGCCATGGTGAAGATCTTATACATTTCAGGTAAAATAACTGGAGCCACCAGTGGCATCTGTGTGTCTGTCACCTCCCGGGTAAACTCTAAAAACATGAAATGACACATAAGCTGCATTCTTTTCCCATAGTTTTCCAAATGTTGTCGGTTCAGTGACTGTACAAAACAAAATTATGTAACTCAATACAAAAAAACACATCTAAAAAATGTCAAATAAATAAATAAAAATATCCAAAAACATGCTGCAGTGCAGTTAAGTTGTTACTTTATATAATGATCAAAATCCCCAGAAATTGTTGTGGATCTGTAGCCTGAGGAGCATTGTGATGTAGCAACACATGACGTTATCATTTTATTTAATATTCATGTATTTTAAGCTGAATTCAGTTAAAAAAAAAAAAAAAAAAGGAGAAATCATGGTAACGACACAGTCACACAGTCAGTAAAAATACTTTCAATCTCTATGTTTAGCTCAAACTTGGCTTTTTTTTTGTTCGTGAATGTTAATTGTACCTGTGAGGACCCTCATCGCCCCGTGCACAGCATTGACATCTCCGCTGACCAGCATCTCCATCAGCAGGGTAAAGAGCTGTGGCCAGGCCTCGGGCCAGTCCCAGTGGGCAATGGCGGACACGGCGTACGCCACACTGGAGCGGACTTTACTGATGGACTCCCGCAGCCCGCCAGGCAGAAGCCCCCTGATGGCTGCTTTAGCCTACAGAAGGATGATGGGTGTGAGACGATACAGGTCTTTAAAAGTCCTCTGAGGTCAAATTAAAATTATGTGCAAGTTTCTGACGATAGCTGGAGGCGGAGAAGTGTTTGTTTTCGCTCTCACCTGATCTGTGGTTTCAGGAGGCCTGAACTTCTCTGACTGAGAACACCAGTGAGTCTCCACATACTGCTTCAGGATGACTGACGCCAGCTTTAAACACAGACAAAACAGTGACTAAGACGACAGTGATATGACCCAAACAAAATATCTGCAGTAGAACCAAAGGGAGCTGCTTGTTTCTTGATTTTACATTAAACTATATTTATTATGTGACAAATAAAAGCAAATCTGAAGCACCTTCAACTTTGAACAGAACCATAGAAATCTACACGTTTCTGCCTAAATTCTGATCAATGAAGCTAGCCTCCAGATTAAAAAAAAGGATGAATGGTCCTGTATCACACAAATTCAACCAATAGCAGGTTGAATTTGTGAGGTTATCTAGTTCTACCGCTATGTTACAGTCCTGTGGTCTTGATGCAAATTGGGAGATCAATGTCCCAATAGAAGTGGGTGGTGGTTTCACTGGAAAGAAACTCAACTGATTAAATCAAAGTCTGTATAGGACTTCCAATCAGTACTCAATAGTAAGTATATTGGTATCTGTAACCATCAAACTATGGTCCATTATGAGTAAAAGGAAAAAATTATTTAATATTTTTTTAACCCGAGCTGCCACCGTTGTTTTAAGCGTAAAATAACGTCACCGTACATCTGTGGCCTGACGTCAGCACAGAGGGAGCCAAGGGCAGCACACTCACTAACTCAGGCTGTAAATGCATCCTCCGAGGAGCAACACGAGAGAAAATACAGATAATTCAGAGTAGGTGCTTCAGGCAACCGTTAATGTTGGACCCTGCGTTTGATCTGGTCAAACAATTACAGTCAAAATACCGATACGCTGTACTGAAATTTAGCATATCGGGAGAAAATTTAGTGTATCGGGTAAAAATTTTAGCATCGGGGGCCGATACGCTAAATTGCGCTAGCTAGAACCCTGGCATTGTTGCATAACTTATCTTTTTTTTTTTTTTTTTTTTTTGTACCACAAACTTACTAATGCATTACAGACCATAGTGGCTGTATAGTTCAGAAAAAAAGTAAAACTAGTGACACTCATTTTAAAGGTTAATATGTGTCTGTAAATTAAGATGTGGACTTACCTGACGAATGGCAAGGGCCCCCTGAGGGTCAACTGTGAGTTCTGCGAGGTGGACGCCAAACTCTACAACAGATAACAAAGTACAACAGAAGTTAGACCATTTAGCCAATGATTATAAAAGATAAAGTACTCAATGAACTGATAACTGTTTGTGTAGCAGTAGAGATGGTGTCTTATTTCCTCTTGCTGATAAAAGCACATGAAATGAGACACGGTGTCTAGGTATTCCTGATCTCACCCTTCCATACATTTTTCCATCCACCTCAAGGCCACTCAAATTCTCCAGCCAGTCTCTTACATATTATAGAATGATAAATAATCCTCATGTACATGTTTTTTTGCTGTTAAGGCTCTCTCACTCTGTCTTCCTCCATTTATTCAATCATCTGAGTCTAAACAGCTTTAAAAACTTCCCAATATCTTTATTTTATTTACATCTGTATCCAATGCAGGACTTGATAACATTAATAATACATTTATTTAGCAATTACAAAAGACTTTCTCATCACAAAATAAACAGTATATCTATGGAAAATGCAAAGCAGAAAAGGCAGCAGCATTATTAAAGGTTTTGTCTGGTCACTTAAATTTCATGAACAGACAATTATAATCATGATTTGACTCAAAAGCAGCATCCAGGAAAGGCATTTCCCTTCCTAAAAGGCAAGGGTTCAAGCACAAGCCTGAACACGGCGATCTCTGATCCCAGACGATACCGCATCTAAAAAGCATTCATTAATCTAGAGCTGATAGAACCACATGGTTGGGATGAAGACCAGAGATACATGTTCAAATACCTGTTCTACAGAACATTACACAGCACCCAAAAAGACAACCTATGCTGCTTCTGGACACAGTAAACAAAAGTATCCTTTAAACTTGGTATAGTTTAGACTTTGTGTCTGTTACTCTGTAGTTCTTGGCAAAGGTTCTCCACAGTAATCCTGACCCATGTGGTTCTATCAGCTGTAGACAAATGATGGTTCTAGATGAAGTGTTGTCTGACAGATCTGAGATCACCATGTTTACCCAAGAGTTGAAGCCTTGCCCTTTACACTGACACACATCTGAATACCCTGAAATATATTTGATTCTGTTCTGCACCGTAGAGACTTAAATATCAAAGAGTTCTTATATCCTTCTTTGAGAAATATTGTTACTAAATGTCTTAAAAATGTTCCCATTCGTTGACAAAATAGTAATAGATGGATTGTGTATTTATAAATGAAATGATGTTGACCAGAAAGACGTAAATAATAAATAATAAAATACAAGACAAAGTACATTTAACATCACAACTTTGATTTCTGGTTTGCATATTTCATACTCTTATTAAGGGTTGAAAAACAAATGAATAATCAATACAATTATTCTATTCCTTCAACTAAATATTGGCTTAAAGGATGAATTGGTGTTTTCTTTTATGTTGTTCAGGATGCTTTAAAAAGTTTTCACACTGAAAGAGCTTCCTCTGTTGATGTTTTATTTTGTTATTATTCTAATCCTTGAGTAACTGTTCATCCTGGTACTCAATGAGTACTACTTTTTATTTATGCATTTTCACATTACATTACTGCTTTACACATGCAGTTCAAAGACACATCTGTCTAATGTACATAAAAACCAGACAAAAGTATTTTCAATGCAAATCAATATAGATACAACAACACAAGCTATGTGTTATCAAGTGGAAAGCACCACTGTTCAGCCACAGTAGAGGTGTCCATGTCTAGTGTTTTCAGTTTGAGCATCACTATAAATTACATGATTGGCTGAATTAGGTCCTTGTCCTGACAGAAATGCAGTGTGACAGACAAACACAGAGTTCAGCATCAGGTTTAACTTCAACAGCCCTGTCTCTCTCACTGGGTTTTACGAAGAGTGACATCAGGCGCCAGAAGACAATGTTAGTGCTGACGATCCTATAGAGCGTCTGCCTTAGAAAGGGGCCAGCGGAAAGGGTCAGACAGTCAAACGCAGTCTGCCATTCACCAGCAAAAGCAGACAATCGAAAAAATCAGGAAGAGAAACGACCACTTTATGGATAAAAACCAGAGGTTGAGTTTCTGCAGGAGGGTCGTTAGTTTTTACGCCCGCAGGTCTCTAATGAAAATGTCTCTTACTTTTAGATTTTATATTACATTTAATCTCATTGTGAAAACCACACACTTGTTGGGAGGAAAATATCAGTATGAGCTGGAAAGTTGCAAACTATTGGACAACCAGTACATTTTATATTTTGAGTAAATTTTGCTTGTATCAAGGCAGCTGTTTTGCCTCTCAGTTACTGACATTGACACTGATTAACTACAAAAAATGGCTTGTTGCTATTTTTTAATAAACATCTGTATATGCAGCAGGTACAACACATGATCTGACAAACAGTGATGTTGGGGTTATCCTCTGAACTGGAATGAATTACAGCAGCTTCATTTGCACCTTTTGCATCTGAGTCTCCTACCTGAAAGCAGTGGTTTGTATTTAATGACAGGAGGATGTTGAAGGTCTGATGCAAATTTTGCTGCTTGTTTTATGACCACTTACTAAATCATTCTCTGTTTGGACTCAGGTTTTTTTCAGTCCTAAAACTTTCATGGCTGTTTTGTGCATACTGGGTGACCTGTTTTCAGTTACTCTGTTAAGTTGCCAAAGTATGTCGTAACATAATATCTAGTTATTCTACTCCATTGATAGTTTTTAACAAAACACCTCTTAATTCCCTGTTTTGGATACAGCATTACACAGGTGATAGTTCAAAACTGTATTAACCCACAGCAGAAACATTCAGTCAGATAATTGTACCACTATATTTATAGGAATATTACAGCCACAGTAGGCCTCTGTGTTTTAATGCACTAATAGTTATGGCTAGCTCTCCTCTGTGTCTGGATGGTGCTGATGCAGGAAGCTGGCAGAGGGTTACGCGGGACAAGCCCGTGGGAAACATCTTCGCGGGAAAATCTGTCAGTCCGGGAACTGGGTCAGCAAACAGCAACCACCAGAACAGTTTGTAAATATATAGGAATATACATTGAAGCTGTTGGGATCGTAAACATGTGAGCCTTAATAGATGTGTAAGTATTAAGGTAAACAGCTGTGGGTCTGGGAGGCTAACTGCTGTCATCTGAGTCTACAGGACTCAGACAAACGATGCATTTCTTCATTTAACTACAGGAAAACATACTCAAACAAACTCAAACATATACGTATAGAAGGTCTGCTCAGTGTTTTCGGTGGGAACCGGACCCTCCACCCTGTTGCTGCTGAGGCCGGGGTCCACACATCCCCCATGTGCTTCAGCCAAACTCAACCCTGTCCACCGTTAATGATAACACTTCTGAACGGTAAATTTAGCGGTGGGCTGTCCGGTCATTCCCGTCCAAAGTACGGTGACAACACCACCATTTCCACGGGCTTTAAGCTAACTTGACTAACTTATACAAACTATGGCCTAACGTTAGTTAGCTACAAGAAGCCCAGACATTTCTGCTGCTAACGCTGAGTGTTAGCTTCTCCTCAGCCTTAGCTCCGGTAGTGAAACCGGTTAAAGCAACACACAGTCCTCATGGTCCAGACACAGGCCGGGCCACAACCGACAGCACCAGGCTCAGTCAGCTAGCCCACCGTCAGCCCCCAGAAGCCCGTTGGCTATCACTCACCCTCTGTCACTTCCAGCACTTTGATCTGCTCCTCAGCGGCGGCGCGCACTTCTTGGACCGGGGACAGGATAGCCGTCAGAGTCTCGATAAGAGCCTCTTTGAGTCCCTGTTGGACCGGGCCTGCGGCCGGACCGGACCGAGTACTACCCGCTGCACTCATGCTGTGCTGTGTTATAAACCAGCAGCCTGATACAGAGTCAGTCCACCACCACCACCACCCGGGGAGGAGCGGAGAGCCACAGCCTCGAAGCGCGCCAATGCATGGAAACGTGGAGGCGGGGCTCCGTGGAGGAAGTGGCCCCGGTGAACCCACGTGTTTGTGTCACTGGGTGTTTTTACAGTCTGGCGCCCTCTAGTGGAGCGGGGGAGAAGCAGCACCAGGGCCACACCGAGGTTAAAGAATTAGACGTGACAAGAATAAAGTCATAAAATTTCAAGAAAAAAAAAAAAATCCAAAAAATAAAGTGATGTTACGAGGAAAAGTGATGATAATATGCTTACTGCAAAAAAGTTATAGTCAGATTGTTCATGAGAAACTGACAATATTAAACTTTAAAGACAAAACTATTTCTGGAGTGACTTTTAAGTGGTTTATTTATCATTATATCCTCTGTATTTTTTCAGTGAAATGTGTTTATTTTCATTTCTTTAATTTACTGATCAGGTATATTCATAAAAGTTCAGAGTAAATTCATAGGTTGTTGTATCAAAACAGGAAACTGACAGAAAAGTGTCTTATCTTTATTTTACCTGAATTATTTCTGTGTATTGAATAGAACGATACTTAAAAATTTTACACATTTTAGATCAGCAGGTGCTGATGGTCAGTGGAGATTATTTGACAGATCTTTGAGGGTTAATAAATTTGTCACTATGACCAGCTGAACGAAATATACAAGTTCTGCACAAGAAATTTTGTGCAGATAAAATTTCAGCTTCATTCTTTCAATACTGTGCCCCAAACCCCAAAGAAAATAAATTAAATAATTTTTTTAAATTAGTTTTTACTCAGCATATTGTTTTATTTTATTTTGTATATGCTAAAGTGGGAATTATTTATACTAAAGGTAGAAATCGAGCATATTCTTGACTAAACACATTTTTGCACATTTAGCCAAACATACATTTATCTCTGCTTCTTTTCATTGGCACAGCATGTTTCCTCCATTTATATTTTTACATTTTGCTTAGTCAATTTGTTATATCTTGCTTTATACTTATTTATACATTTTTGCTGTTTTAATCCACTTTTAAGTGTTTTGTATGATGTGGTAATAAATACATTTGAATGTTGAAAATTCAAAAATTATGTTTTTTCTTTATTATTTTAAGGACTAGGTGAGCCTCTTTATATTACATGTCTGTAATACATTAAATTCTTTGTCTCATTTTCATTAAATTGTATTGTTTTAAAATTCATAGTTAGTCTATATCTTGGATTACTGGTTTGGCCTGTTTATCTGAAAATCTTTTATTGATGAACAAAGACAAAAAAAAACCCAAAAAACTTCTTGACTCTTCAGCAGTGCATTAAATGCATTCAGAGCATTACATATAAGTACAAGTACCCAGGGAGAAAATATTTCACTGAGTACCACAATCAAATCCTTAAATTACTTTAGTAAAAGTATGTATTATCAGCAAAATGTACTTTAGTGTGCAAATTTTGTTGTATATAATGACCTTTTATCATTCTGACTTACCGTTGACTTACTTGCTCCTTAAAGTTTCAGGTCTGCAGACACAGCTGGTAGTACAATATTGCAGATTAATCCACTTGCACCACAGTTCTTGTCAGCTGCAGTAGATTGTGAAACCGCTGGATCTTCTGTAAACAGGTGGAGTCGCACCTGAACATTCATAGGCTTGAACTATCATTTGAGACTTCTCACCTTCCCATTCTTCAGAGACAAAGGAAACATTAAACCACTGTGAAATGAAACCATAGTGCAACTCTTTGCTTTAGAGTCTGTATGCAGTAAAATCCTGAAAGTGTCCGTGGGTAATGTTATGGAAGAAGAGTCAAGCAGCTGCCCCTCGTAATCCTGTTCCAACAAGGAAACATATGAGGTATCGGCTGGATCTCCATGAATGTGATGCATACATGTGACCCTGCATGTGTGTCTATGCATAAAGAGTGTTTAAAATGCAGAAGAACTATATTTGATCAAACTATACCTCAAAGGATCATCCTTTTTTTTCAGGTGTTTGCTTTTTTTTTTTTTTAACCCAGGGGCCTATCATCCAATCTTAAATGCATTCAAATACTTTGGATGCTTTTGGACACATGCAATGCATCAGGTTACTTCTTTTGCAACACCTCAATAATAAGTACGTGCACAGACCTGACGCATTAAGACGTCTGTGTCCTATATCTTCAATCAAGCTGCCTAAATAATTTCTTTACATTATCAAACTCCTGCTCTCTGATGCAGTTTTATTTATCACCTGTTTCTTCTATTGTCTGCTTTGCTTGGGTCTAATTGCATTAATAACCAAAATAATACCAATTTCACAGATGTAATCACATAGAAGGAATGACATGGAGGATTTCTGACTATGATCCAAATTGTAAATGTGAGCTTTTTTGGGCAGGTGTTTGAAGAGAAGCTCAGAATGATTGATTTGTTTGTCTTTGTTAAGAATAGTGAGGCCTAAACAGACTCTAACAAACCATCAGAAGCACTTTAAATCTTTTCTATGTATGTAATATTAGAATTAGAGGGTCAACCAATTAATTATTAGACCCAATATTTTTAGATTGTCACTACCATTTTTTAAACACGTCAAATATACTCATTTATTTAATCATAAAATGGGCGCCACTTTGCCTTAGAAGTAGCAAACTCTGTAAGTGACAATACGAACAGCCTGTCAACACTGGAAAAATAAAATATTTGATGATTTAGTACTGCTAAAATCAATCAATCAAGGTTGTATTTTTCATAATCTCTACAGTTCAACTGGACATAATACACAGTAGCGCGCAAAAGTATTAGTCCAACATTAGGTTTTTGTTGGTTTCGTTGCATTTCTTAGTCTCTATATTAAGACAGTTTAATATGTGTGACGTATGTGCAGCAGTATTTTTGTGATGTACGTGAAGAAAATGAGGAATAAATATGTATCCTCATTTCAACCCTGTAAAAACAACAAAACTAAAGGTGGTTAAAGACTTGCACAGTATTGTATAATGTTAAAATACTAAACTGAGTGTTATTTTTTCTGAAAATTCTGCTTAAAGGCTTTTCTGTGTTGTAATTATTCCACATATTCAGATTTCTGTATATCCATTTTATACACTAGACCCAATGGTCAACCCGAGTTGTCCAGTATCTAACTTTGGAAAAGCGTCAACTGGTGTCAGAATAAACTGGAACTCCATCTATAGTAAATTATATTAACAGAGCTAAACAGTAATGTGATTTAATACAACAGCCCTGCAATAAATCCTGCTTTGTTGAAGATCATAAAGTTGAGGTTTTGTCAAATTGTGAAAACGTGTGAACTTTTACACTACATTAGGGCTGGGCAATAGATAGAAATATTAAGTGTTGTTTCATAGCAGTCGGTAAAAATATCTGTCACAACAAACGACACAGCAGAGCAGCAGAGTTTTACAACAAAATAACAAGGTAAAAAACAAAATCAAAATAGGACAAAATGAGAAAAATAAGATCGAAGAAGAAACAAGGCAAAAATGACATAAAAGAAACACGTACGCAAATGTTGTCTGTTGATTTAGTGCAGGTTTCTTTTAACTTACAAGGTCGTAAAAGATGCAAGGAAATGGAAAGGATGTTAAAAATAAGTGGTGTCAGGCACAACAAACCCCACCCCCTGCATGGATTGTATCTTATTTTGGTATTAATCCTGCTGATGTCCCCCTGTCTCTGTGTGTGTGTGTGTGCTAATGTCAACATACACAAATTTTGGTCATTATAAATCAGTGGGGGGGAAAAAAAGGTTTTAAAAACTAATCAAAAATTTGGACCTAATTTTCCCCAAATCTCATCTATTCTGGATAACCGCTGATCTTTAACCCCAATTTGGTATGAATTCCACCAATAGATTTGCTTCAAAAGTGTTAATAAACAAAGAAACAAACTGAACCAAAAACAATATCCCCTGCCACTGCTCTAGGGGGCAGGGTAAAAAAAAAAAAAGACAACAAAAAAAAAATATTAAAAAGCTGAAACAAGGCCAAAAGACATATGACACAAAAAAATGTAACAAAAAAGTTGAAAGAATGAAAAGATGGTGAAGACTGGAAGAGAATATGAAAACGATGTAAAGGGCAAAACAAGACAGAAATAACAAATGAAAAAAATGAGGCAAAACTGATATAAAATACGAAACAAGTCATAATGTTATAAGTGAAAATGACAAAAGATGTAGCAACACATTCATAGTCTCTGATTTTGTAATTTAGTGGTTATTCTGGCCATTTTATTACTTATTTTGATTGAATTATGCATGCTGTATGCTGGCTTTTGCAAACATTAAAGATATAAAACAAGTATAATCTCAGTCCTAATTCAACACTGGTAATTCATGATAATAGTGTTTTTTTTTATTATTATTATTACTAATTATCAATACTGTTTGTGCCCAGCCCTATGCTAATTACATCAGGAGTCACCAAAAGATCAGGACCACATCTTAATGAACATTGCACATTTATCAGTGTAACACGGATTGCAGGGCTTTTGTATTCTACAGAATTACATTATAACTTGTAACCAGTCATGTGTATGAGTGTGTGTGTGTGTGTGTTGAACCTGAGATGAGAAACTAAAGAACCGAGTCTAGAAATGAACCAAACACTAATACAACCATTTCCTCTTGTTTAAGCAAAAAGAATTTGGTTTATGTAGAAACAAGCAATGTTTTGCAATTTGATATTTCCCTCTCCTTCAAAGAGTTAAAGCTAAAATAAAATTTAAAAAAAGAGAGAAAGAAAGCGAGAGAGAGAGAGAGAGAGAAAGAGAGAGAGAGAGAAATTACGTACACCCATCCCGTTGCACCCAGAATCGCCACCTTCTGATAATGTATGCAGATGTTACTGACAGAAAGCAAAGGAAACCTGGTGAAAGCTCACAAGGGAGATAGATATAAGTGTACAGTACATATATATAAAATATAAAATCTGAAATATATTTTATATATATTAAATTGTGTTAGGGTTCAGTATCTTTCACTACACAGCATTAAGGTGGTGTGTCTGATTTTTTTTTCTTCATTTTTTTTTTTTCAAATCGTATTATATAAACCAGAGGAGAGTCAAAGCAAAACAAATGAATCAACGAACAAACAAATGTGGGAAAATGGAAACTAAGCAACAGACGAAAGGCCTCCGCCCCAATCCGATGCCCCTCCCCCAGCCCCCAGCGGGGGGTGAGCTAGCACGGACGAGGTGGGACAGACCCGTCCAGCTGTACAGCGCAGTGAAACATAACTTACATATTAGCTCATTTTTACACGTACAGTCGTGATCAAGGCACAGGGATCTTCTACAAGTTATTTTTTTTTCTTCAATAAAGTTGTACAAAATAATACATTTTACAGTCTGTACAAGAATAATAGTCCAGCAGTAAAATAAAGACAGACATACTTAAAGCCAGGAGGGGGGGGGGAGTGGGACCGGGAGAGGTGAGAACAAGACGAAAAGGGAGGTGGGACGAGTGGAAAAGGGGAGGGGGCTGACTGATGAGGGCTGGAGCGTGTGTTTGTGTATCCGTTAGAACCTGTTCACACCTGGCTGGAACATGTGTTTTCTCCCTGATCCGATCACAAGTGGACGGCGTGAAGTTTGTGTGATCACACCTGCCGTTAAAATGTGTGTCTCAACAGATTAGATCCAGTCTCCCTGCACAACAAATGAATGTTTGAATAGTTTATAACACACAGAAGTGGCAAACAAACTTAGATTCAGTGTGAGATTTATTGACATCTAGTGGTTACGATGCACATTGCAAATGAC
>JAPSES010035983.1:1629-12548 GCA_029822895.1 Maxillicosta whitleyi
CCCCCCCCCACGTGTTTCCAGCATTGTGTCATGAAATACAGTTTTGTTTCCTTTATTTCACTTCAACAGCGTAACTGACACTTACTGTTAATGGTTTGAGGTGGATACACAGGGTTAAAATGCGATTTATTTGATCTCGAGTTATTTTTCAGAATATTGCGTTAGTAGGTAAAATGTTAAAATTTAAGTATTAGTTCTATTTCATGGGTAGCTCAGTGGTTAACGCCACTGACTTTGGTGCGGAAAATGGCCAGTTCAAGACCCAGGTGATCCCTTGGGAAAGGTTATTTAATGCTTTAAATCCCAACAGCCACAAAGGAACGCAAGTCCCATTGTACTGGTTGTGTCAGGAAGGGCATCCGACGTAAAAACCTCTGCCAAATCAACATGCGAAGGTGATTCGCTGTGGCGACCCCGAAAAGGAAAAAGCTGAAAGAAACCATCATTTTATTTCATGCTTTTGTTTAGAAGAAAAATATATACTTGTATATTTTTATATTCTGCTCAAATGACAACGTGAGCTGCTGCCTGTGGAACCGGTCAAAGTGCATGTGTGTAACTGAGGGAAAATAATGAATATTTACAAAAGCGAGTTAAAGCCAACAGCATGTCATGTTAGAATGTTCGATGGTAGAAAAAAAAAACAAAAAAAACCTGAAAGAATAAAAACTGTCAATGAAAAACACATCACTGTCCGCTCAGAGGACTTCTGTTCCCGCTTCTCCTTCCTTTTTCTCATCTACAGAACTGTATACATGATGTCTTCCCATGGAATCCACCTGAAACACTCCGTATCCACCAACAGTCAGCTGGTACGGGTTTTCACAGCAAGCATCAGCACAAAAAGATACATACCGTTCATACTTGCAGAAGCTGAATTCATGAGTCTTTCACTGTTTCTGACTTGCATTCCAAGGGCAGATGCAGTGAACGGTAGAAAGGCAGACACTGATATCTTCTTCAAAGACAACCTTGTCTTCAAGAACCTTCTGTAGTGCAGTATTATGTGTAACAGGTATGTTGACTTTTTGAGTTGTGTCTGATGAGAACAGTGTTGTTTTGAACCTAATGCGTATCACAGTCAAGAATGTGTTGAAGTGTGTAGAACTGTGTGAGTTGGTGTTACCGAGTTGGAAATTGAGTGTAAATACATGAACGAGAATAAGGTTCTGAAAAGGGACTGATGGTCATAAAAGGAACATACAGAACTGAGTGAAAATTTAACAGCTTTTATTTAGCCAAAAAAGTATTTTTCAACAATAAATTGGGCTCAGAAAAGAGGTCAAAGTATCAAAAAAAGATTTGCCAGAAAAAAAATGTGTCTGACGCCCATCTTAACACAACCTGGAACATAAAATAAAAGAACACACAGAACACAAAGGGGACATTTACCCTGTAAAGCCTGAAGAATTAAATCAAGACAAAAAATTCCAGTTCTTTGAAACTGGAGCCTTTATTGGTCCTTCTGAACAACCCATTTTTCTTTTTCTCGAATGTCAATTTCCATGTATGACTTTCAGTTTTGTATCATATTTGATCCATCAGGTCTCGGAAGCTCAAACATTATTATTTTTTTAACAAACAAAAACACGAAATAACAAACAGGTCTAACAATTGATAATTCCTTTACAAAATTGCCAAAGTTCTGCCTCATTCCTCATTCATGACTATCTGGTGGTGTCACTGGTAAGGCCTCTGGTGAACAAATACCTTCCCACTGGATGACTATGTGTGTATTGATAATAGTCCTTAAGTGATTTATCCCCATTTATTGTAATATTACCTTCTGTATTTTGTGTTGATTTCCTGTGAAAATCAGGTATTTTCCTATGTTTAATTTTTTAAACATGTAGATGTTCATTAAAGCTTAGTTTAAAGCTGAGGGGGGGAAAAAAAAAAAAACACAGAACAATGGATTAATTATCATTAACAGAACATAAATGAAGTGTTTCCATCCACTGTCATTGATCCAACTCTATGGGTTTTACTGGTGAATTAATGTTGTAGAAGATGATGCTCGCACGTTCACTATGGAGCCCATGAACATCCAAATGGGTCATATCTGATAAGATAACATTTAACAGTTTAAGTGATGACCATGAAAATATGAATAACTGTATTTTACACCAATTATTTACAAGGATTAATGGATAAACATGTATTAAACATTTCAGATCAGTAGGTGGTTTTAGTCGACGGTAAACGTTTGGGTCGTTATGAATTAACAGCCAACAAATAACTGAAGTAGACAGCGAAGTCATCAGTATGTGGGGTACTAGCGTAAGTAGCATCATTACTGCGGAGGAATCCATCAACAGGTTCATTTAAAAACGATGTGTGTAGAACAAAATAATGAACACACTTGTCATCGTGTGAAGTGGTTTTGTTTGTAGTATCGACTGCATGACAAATTCGACCCGTTAACCAGATCCATTGGCGAAGCGGCGCTAGGAGGTCTAAAAAGGTGGGTGTGGCATCGAGAAGAAGACGTTAGCTTAGCGCAGAAGCAGATGTACGGACAGGAAAAGGACGTAGTGGTCTGTGGGGGCATGTGAGCGGGGACACGTCTCATCCTACTCTGGGTATCATTGTTCCTTGAACTGGAGAAAAGACCGTATTGATTATATTTAATGAGTTTAAGAGCCGCTATTCTGTCAACACGACAAACATCCATATTTACAGTTCAGTAGTTTAAAGCTGATATAGCAAACAATTCATATAGACTGAACTCAACAACACACAGGCTCACTTACACCGTTTTCATTTCTATGGAAAAAACATGGAATTTACTGATGAATTGCTGTGATTCGTAGAGAAAAAGTAAGAAAAAGCAGTTGTAGTTGGTAGTAATAAGAGTTAGAATAATAATAATAATAATAATAATAATAATAATAATAATAATAATAAGTTGTATCATTAGTAGTGGTATTAGTAGTTAGAAATAGTAGTAGTATTAGTAGTTTTAGTAGTAGTTAGAAATAGTAGTAGTATTAGTAGTTAGAAATAGCAGTAGTATTAGTAGTTGTCGTAGTAGTTAGCAATAGTAGTAGTAGTAGTAGTTAGCAGTAGTAATAGTATTAGTTAGTAGTAGTATTAATAGCAGATGGTATTAGTATTAATAGTAGTTAGCAGTAGTAGTAGTTGGCAGCAGCAGCAGAAGTAGTAGTTTGCAGTAGTAGTTGTTGTATTAGTAGTAGTAAGCAGTAGTAGTATTAGTAGTTGATAGTAGTAGTAGTTAGCAGTAATAGTATTAGTAGTATTAGTAGTGTATAATAGCAGTAGTAATAGTAGTAAGCAGTAATAGTATTAGTAGTTAGTAGTAGTATTAGTAGTTAACAGTAGTAATATTAGTAATAGTAGTAAGCAGTAATAGTATTAGTAGTAAGCAGTATTAGTAGTTGATAGTATTAGTAGTAGTAGTATTAGTAGTGGATAATAGCAGTAGTAATAGTAGTAACCAGTAATAGTATTAGTAGTTGTTGTTAGTAGTAGTAGTAGTAGTATTAGTAGTTATCAGTAGTAATATTAGTAGTAATAGTAGTAAGCAGTAATAGTATTAGTAGTTGTTAGTAGTAGTAGTAGTAATCAGTAGTAGTATTAGTAGTTGTTAGTAGTAGTAGTAGTAGTAGTAGTATAAGTAGTTCAGGGACAAATGCAGAAACTTAATACCGACGTGTGGGTACGACTTTAATTCGAAGGATCCATGTGTTAATGAATTTAATAGAGCATCAATAATTGAAAAAGAATCACATGAACTTGACATTGACATTCAGTGTGTGTCAAAAGAACCCAAACAGAATGTTTCTCAATACTTCTAAAAAGAGAATGTCAAGTACTTCAGATGGGAAGAGTTTGTTTTTTTTTTTTTTAAGTGGAGATTATAATTGAATAAATTTGCAGTTTTTTTTCATTCATCTTCTCGTCCAACCTGTGACTCCTCCATAACCCCAGAAGACCACGACTCAAACTCTGCAGAGATTCTTCCTTCTCTGCTTGTTGACAATCTTCACCTTCCCACACCCTGCCGTTCCTTTCTCCAAATGATATTTTGTTGTTACAGAACCACATTATTCAAATGGTTTCATAAATATTTATACTGTGGTAGGAGCGAGGGCTGGAGGTTTTCTGCTTCCACCTTGCTGCTCGTTGTGATTATACAACTGAATGACAACTAAATGTGAGGGATGCACCAGACAGAGAAAGAGACGTGGAATATATATCCAACCATTTCCTTGATTGGCATCCAGCACGCCCACATTAATACTTAGCACACATTAAGTAACAAGTGCACAAACACTCAGCACTATATACATATGCAAATATATTGGGAAAAAAAATACATTTATCACCTGAAATTTTTTACCGCTTAAGCGTTTTATCCATATTTATAACGCATATTTGCATTGGTGTCGTTAGCCTCTGTAACGCGTGTGAAGTTACACAGGTTCAGTCTCTTGTCAATCAGGCATCCTGCTGCTTCACACACCTGTTTGCAATCATCATCATCATCATCATCATCACCACCGTTGACCTGTGATGGAGGCTGCAATTTACATCCCAGCGCACGAGAATGGAAAGCATTATGTCTTTATGTGTCTCATTTTTAACGTTTTTTACATTTTAATTTTAGTTTCATTTGTTTCTTTATTACACACTGGGAAAATCCAAATCTCAAGGGTATTTTTTTCATTTCTAATCCAAATATCTCATCGCACTTAAACCACAATATAATCACCCGAAGAGTAACTTTTCACTGGGATATGAAGAGATCATTTTTAGACAATAGATCTTGAAAATCTTTTTTCCATAAATATTACGAAAATCATTTTCATTTGTTCTTTTGGCAGGTTTTTTTTGCTTAGTTAAAAAAAAAAAAAAAAAAAAAATCAGCCAATGGAACCAGTGAAAAGGATCTTGGTTAAAAGTATCTATTATTTGACTGAAAAGTTAATTAAAACTTTAAAATAGGCTAGATGAATATCTAAAACAAGTGAATAGTTATTAATTTTATTCTAAAACACCTAAGCTAACCCCAAGGGGAACCAACACTACAAATATGCAAATATGTCTACTGTTAAAAACACTGAACAAACAAACAAAAAAAGAGCAAAAATAAAAGTTGCATTGTGAAGTGATGCGTACGGAATTGGTCTGTTTTCTGCCATCAGCTACTCCATTACTTTGTGTTACACTGAAATGAGTGCAACCGGAAACAGGGATTTAAAGAGTAAGAAAACAAACAAACAAACAAAAAAAAACAGTAAATAAATCCAAGTTGTTCAGTGCTTTTTCAACACGTATCCACTTGTTAACGTCTTTCACTACGTCCAGATCCACTTCAGTCCATCAAACACATCCAGTAAATATTCAGTTACTTTACATGTGACGATAAACAGCAGAGGAAGTGGATGAAGTTTATAATTTAGATTTAATGATTCAGGAAAGATCAGAACAAAAACTATCAGGTATTTGAACCCAAATCCCTTTTCCCCCGATAACGAATAAAGCTTTTATGAGACACGTTTTGTGTTTGGACATCAGTCCTTTATCTGCACTGCCAGTTCATGGAAGGTGAATAAAGTAAAAAAAAATGACAATATTATGCTCCGAGTGATGTGATACACTGCTGTAAACAGACCGGCTTTAACAATATTTAAAGGGTCATATTTATCTAAACCTACGTTTGTGGTTCGTTTATTTGTGCATTTGGATCCTATTAGTTCATACAGTTTTAGTTTAAACCCTCCAGCTGCTGCAAAACTATCTTTATATTAATTTTGGCAAAAATCCAATGGATTTCTACAACTTGTTTTAATTCCTGCTTAATGTGTTCAGTTTTATAACTAGTTACATCACAAAATCTGCATATAAAGAGGTCCAGATCTCTGATGAACATTTCTCTGAGTTCATTATAATTGTTTTTCAACAGCAGTGGTTGAAAAAAAAGAAAAGAAAAATGAAAATATGTCCAAACTTTGAGCCAATTCGCTAAAATGTTCAGTTGTTGGTTGAACACAGGCAGCACAGGCAATAACCTAACTTGGAGGGGGCGGGGCCTGAAGTGTCTCATTTGCATTTAAAGGTGTCATTACTCAGAAATAGTGTTGAAGATAGACCAGTGGAGTTGAATTAATGAAGAATTCAGACCCAAACAGAACATTTACAGTTAATGTAGACCACAGGGACATGTTTGGAAATGTCTAATTCCATTTAAAAACAACAAAATGTCACTCCTTTAAGACAAATTCACAATTTACTGCAGGTAAAACACCAACTCTGGAAAGCTGAACTAATCCCTGCACGTGGGTTGGACCCAACTGTTGCCTCGCTGAAGACAGAAGCATAAACCAACCTCCTACAGGTTCCAACACAGTTGTCTTTGGCCACAAAAACCCAGAGAAAGTAAAAATCAGGTTCTAAATGTAGGGGTAATAATGGACTCGCACCTGAACTTTAACAGCCACATTAAAATCAATAACATCATCAGCCTTTTTTCTCAAAAAAATTACCAGAATCAAATGTTTACCGTCTAAACCAGACTTAAGACTTATCCATGCATTCATCTCTAACAGGTTAGACTATTGTACTGGACTCCAAACGAGCTGTAGAACATCCGGAACACTGCTGCTCGGGACCCAACTAGAACCAGAAGTACCACCACATTATCTGTGCACTGGCTTCATGTGGCTCAGAACAGACTTTAACCCAAAAGGACCCAGTGTGACATCTGTGTCAGTGCCCAAGTTACATTTTTTCTCTATATTTAACTGTACTTATGTGGTTTATGTCCATTTATTGTCATATTATCCTCTTTATTTTGCTTTTTTTTTTCAGTGAAAATCCAGTATTTTCCAGCATTTTATGTACTAATCATAATAAAGTGGAGGATTATTATATCAAAAATAGAGAAAACTGAACAAAAAGGTCACAATTACAGCAAAGATATCATTAACTGAATATGTCCATCCACTGTTTATTGATCAAAGTCCATTAGTTTTAGCGATGAATCAATGTTATAGAAGATGACGGTGTTTCCACGGTAACTACTGTGCACCTGAACGTCCAAATCTGATGACTATAAAAAATCTGAATAACCAATTATTTCCATGGATGGACAGGATTAGTGCATCAACAGGTATTAAACAGTTGATGGTTGGTGTTCGGGTCTGTACGGGTTAAAACGGTTCTGCTGCATGGTACATTTTGATCCTATATGAACCATCTCGGGCCCTCAGAACCTCAGGGACTGGACTTCTGCTGGTGCCCAGAGTCAGAACTAAACATGGAAGCTGTGTTTCAGTTCCGTCCATGCAAGTCCAGGCTGAAAACAGCTCGGTTCCACTGTGCATAGACAGGGTTCTATCTGACCGCTCCTCAATTTAATTGGTTATTATTCATGTTTTATTGATGAATTAATTGTAATTGTGTGTTTTTAACTCGTCTTTTCCTTTTCTCGAAAGCACTGTGAATTGTCCTGTGTATGAATTGTGCTGTACAAATGAATCTGCATCGGCTGTTTGGACCAGAGTGACTTTTTTCTTTACGTACGAAGTTCAAATAGGTCCTTAAACATCACAAATATACGACATGAGTCAGGAGATGTAGTTAATCTGTTTATGGTGCCAGTATACAATTTGCAAACGTACAAGTCACCAGGGTTTGTGTTTTGTTACATATTGTTTTCACTGGAGTGTTTTCTTTCTGGATGGTATTTATTTTGGGCCCAAATATTGTTTTTTACACCAACCAATTTATTTTTATGATTACAACGGAGGGGGGAAAAGTGAAAATTCTACCAAGCATATTTTTTTCTCATTTCTAGTCAAAATACCTCATCACACTTAAAATAAGACAATCACCAAAGACTGACTTTTCAGTGAGATATAAGAACTTATTTTTAGGAAAATGGTTTTGAAATCTTATTCCAAGAAATCTTATCTTCACTTCTTCAATTGGCAGATCTTGATTTTTTTTTTTTCCATTAATTCAATATTTGTGTTTATTTTTTTGCTCAATTCAAGCAAAAAATTAAAAAAATAAAAAAAAGTCAATAGAACAAGTAAAAATGATGGTAACATTTCTTAATATAAGATTTTCAAGACGTATAGCCTAAAAATAAGTTCTTATATCTCACTGAAAAGTTACTAAATATTATTTTACTAGATTTCATTATTTTACCAATTATTATGATAATAATGTCTTATATTTTAACACAGAGCTACTATTGTGACACTTCCAAATACATTTTTTCTCTATATGTAATCATTAAGTAATCCATCACCATTCTTTACAGTATTATCCTGTTTTTGTATTTTTTTTCAATAAAAATCATGTATTTTTCTGTATTTAACGCACTGATCATATAGATGTTCATAAAAACCTCAATATAAAGTTGAGGTTTATTATATCAAAAACAGAGAAACCTAAAGAAAATGTGACTTTTTCAGCAAATATATCAGTAACTGACTATAAATTCAAGTTGTTTCTCCAATTCCATGGGTTTTTACTGGTGAATCAGTGTTGTCATTGTTTCCATGGTAACTACAGAGGCTCTGAACATCCAAATGGGTCATATCTGATGACCATGAAAAGATGATAACCCTCAATTTACATGGATTAATAGGTTTAGTGGCTCAGAAGTGATTACACATCTTAGTTCAGTACATGAATTTGGTCGGCAGTGGTTGTTTGGTTCTTTATGGGTCAACTGCGATGAGATATTTTGACTAGAAATGAAAAAAAAATACGTTGTAAGATTTGGATTTTTTGCAGTGTAAACCTAATCAAACCATAAATGTTGCATAGTTTCTGCCTAGCATTGGAAAATAACGTGCACATAACTGCAAACTATTCTGCATATCAATAAATTACCCTCTAGGGACGCCCTGAGCATCAATATGTGACACAATGAAACGTTCCTCACAAAAAAAAATGTCTTTTTCATGGCAGATTTATTATTTATTTATTTATTTATACTGTATTTACTCATAATGAAATCAAATATTGGAGATTTAGTGTCATTTGTGGTTATTTAGCATAACTACAAACTACATGAAAAGAAGAATTGTTGTTTTCATTACTTTAGAATACAAACTCTTTGTCTCCAGAATTTTAGGATATAGCACGTGGAATATTTATTTATTTTTACCGGTATGTTTCAGTATCAATTGTGGTTATTATGAACTGGTAAGTAAGTTCCTTTCGGCTTCGCAACAGCAAATCGTTGATTTTTACGTCGGATGCCCTTCCTGACACAACCGCTTTGGACCGGCACAATGAGGCTTGCGCCCCCTTATGGCTACAATACAGTAGTTCAGGGGCCATATTCCCACTAACATGACCTCAAGTGGGTCGGACCAATAAAATAATAACAGTGAAAAAAGTTACATTTGCGTTATGATAATGTTTACATCTATCTTAAAGATCTGAATGATATGAACTTCAACTTTATTAAGAATAATAAGAGCAATTTTAAGAATATTATGCCTTAATTTATCAGTTTATCGTTTACACGTGTTACAACTATTACAAATAAACACATATACTCCTCTTAAGATATTTCGGGTTGTTCATGTTTATTCACATTTTTTTGTAAAAAGATAGTTGACAATTTAAACATGTTTTTATATAATTTAACTTTTTTACAATAAAGCAAAGAGAAGTTTGAAGTTATCAATACTTATAGGTTATTATGATAGTATTGTACTGGTTCTGACCCACTTTAGATCATATTGGTCTGTATGTGGAACCTGAATTAAGGTGATTTTGACACCATTTATCTTCAATGTAATTTTTGCATTTCACAAATTCATCTCAGGGGTCGGACCGGACCCTTTGGTGGGCCGGATTTGGGCCCTGGGCTGACTGTTTGACACTTGTGCTACAAGAGGATATATAGCGTAAAGGACCTTTCCCAAGGGTCCACATGGGTCTCGAACCGGCCAACGTCAACAAGTGGCACAATCCACTGAGCTCGCCAGTCGCCCCTTTGGTTATTATGAACTATTAAACCCATTATAGACAAATCACAACACCATTTATTTTTGCCACCAACAGGAGAGGATGCGGTGTTTTCTTTAGATTATAGCTAATCTAGAACTTCACCAATAGATAACAATTAATAATATGCACTGAACAAGTTAATAAACTGACACAACAAAAACAAAACATCATGGCTGAATAAGCAGTTCTCAGAAAAAGAAGCCTATGAAAAATGCCAAGTTAAAAAACACAGGATATAAAACAAACAAAGGGGTAGGAAGTTGTAAAATGGGTTTGGCGTCCCATTAAGATCAACGTGTGCATGGATCAGGTCTTATAACTTCAGCCACTGAGGGTTTATGCACAATGAGTCGCCTGAATCTCTAGTTAATCCAAGTACAGGGTTGAATTAAACCATAAAACTACACTTTTATGATCCGTGGCGGCTCTGTGAGCAGACTGAATAATATAAAAATTATGTTACGAGGAAATAGTATGTATCCAATCTTCATTAATCTCACAGGTTTGGGAGCACAGCTTTCACAGGGGTAATGAGTGGAGTGAATGTGGAGCCAGCATTCACTGGTGTCCCACCCACCACCCACTAGGGTTCAGGAAATGTGCCCAGATGAAGCCACTGAATAAGACTACATGTAAATATGAAGGCCCGTTATTTACCGTATTTTCCAGATTATAAATCGCAGTTTTTTTCATAGTTTGTCGAGGGTGCGGCTTATACTCTGGAGCGACTTGTGTGAAATTATTAACACATTATTATATACTTTCACGTTATTTTCAACTAAACCACCAGAGGGCGCTCTAGGCCTGTGTTGTTCATTTCAACATTGGCGGTAACTGATATAAGCGACGTAGAAGAGGAAGCCCCGCCTCTTCTACCTCCGGAGTGGGCGGAGTTGTTTCAAAGTGACACCGAGGAT